>PVHY01003645.1:54983-105036 GCA_004024945.1 Uropsilus gracilis | reverse complement strand
AGGCAGGGGATTGCTTTAGTCTGTGGTACCACAGGCAACAGTAGCCTGCGGTTCCACGGGCAAAAATAGCAAGACCTAGACTCAAAAAAAAAAAAAAAAAAAGGCTTGTCTAATGGCAGTGGCCCCACAGCAAAACCCCAAGGGAGGAGACCTACCATCAGCTGATGGATGTCTCTTCGAGGATCTGCTCTTCCAAAATATAAGGCAGAGTCATGCCCCCAAAGCCAAAGACCTGAAGCATGACTGAAGGAGCAACAAAATGTGGCATAAACTGCGGAGATGAGACCCACCAAGACCAAAGGTGCTCCAAAAGCAGTACAGGAATGATAAACAGCATGTTCTACCAAGTCTGCGGAAATCGCACCCTCACCAAGGACGAGGAAATGGATCAAAGAAAAAAAAAAGACTAAAGGACTAAACAAGGACAAACAGCAAAAAGAAAGGAGGCAAAGAGACCAGGGGAGATGTGTGTGGGGGGGGTATTCCCATGGGGATTAGCAGCTATACAATCATATATTGTAAAATATGCAAAAATAAAAATTAAAAAAACTGAGATATTTGTATTATCCTAAAATCTCTCTATGTCATACTTTCTTCAGACCACACATTTGCTATCACCGAAAAAAAATACATGCAAAAATCATTGAGATGTTTATGTCAAATGACTGACTTTTATCAGGTCATGTAGAAAAAAGACCCTGAATTTAAAAGTCCAAAGCGTCACAAGTAACAGGTGGTTGTTGTAGTTGTACAGTGTAAGTTAAAATAGCAGCCTCTGGAAACATATATGTCCCAATCCCTGCTATGTGTATTTCTAGCTGAATAACCTTGGCAGTTACCTCTTCTTTCTGTCCCTTGAAGTCCTTATCTGTCCTTATCTGTGATGTGGCTATTAAGAATACCCATTTAGTAGGGTTAGAACGAGGGTTAAGTAAGAATAGCTGACATGTAGGAGCATGTAGGAGGTACCCAAAGTTAATTCCTTTTTTTTTTTTTTGAGACTAGGTCTCGTTATTTGCCCATGAAACCGCATGTTCACGTTGCCTGGGGTACCACGGACTCAAGCAATACCCAGCCTCAGCTTCCCAGGTAGCTGGGATTACAGGCACACACCACTGCACCCAGCTATGTTTTGGGACTAGGTCTTGCTGTGTTGCCCTGAGCGGAACTGGAACCACTATCCCTAGCCCCAGCCGTTTCATATGCTGAAGCTTACAGGCACGAGCCACCGTGCCTGGCTTCCAAAGTTAATTCTAAAGCAACTTTACCCAGTAGTCACAGTGTATATATTTCCAGACTCAGATTATTCATGGTCATACTTTATGAATCGAGAGAGAGAGAGAGAGAATGTTTTCCTTGATAAGAAAGTCAAATTGAGGACATTTTTGGAATGCATTCAATCCTGGATTCCTGTCCTATTTGCTGTAGGCCTGACCTGAACCCATCCTGCTGTAGGGACCTATCTTGGCACAGCACAGCCTGCAAACTTGTCTGATTGGGAGCGGAGAGAAGCTTCACTAATCCATGCCTTGACCAGCGAGTTTGTTACTAGGGGACTTGCCTGACATGCATAATTTTATTTAGCTGCAGGAGAAGGATGAGAGTTTTTAGCACAGAGCAAACTCTCAATCAGGATTATGGAATGAAAGCCATCATGAAACTGGCAAGGGAAAAGGCTGAGAGCCTTGTTATATGTGAGGGTCAGAATTCAATAATTGGGTGCCGCTATGCTCTGCGTGCTGCTATGCTCTGCCCTCATTTTGCCTTCCTTTCTAAATTATGAACCAATCTCAAGATTCAAATACTGACTGAGTGCTTGTGCTGTGCTGGCCCTGAAGAATAGAGCAATACTGACATGGGGAAAAGCTAATTTCCTTCCTCCTTTGGGCTGTAATGACCTAGGTCTTTATACATTTTGATTGAACTTTACCAAAACCTATAAATCAAAATTATAACCTATAAATTACATTGTTGCTTAGAATGAAAATTTGTATGACTGCTTCAAAATTTTTTGACAGAATCTACTGAAAATAATAATAATTTATGTCCCAACAATTCTACTCCTTGAGATACACCAAAAGAAGTAAATGCTTATGTCCATCAAAAGCTAAACTGAGACTTTCACAGCACCTTAATTCGTAATAGCCACAAACTTAGAATAATCAAAAAAATCCACTGAGAACAGTTAAAAAAAAAGAAAGAACTACAAATGCATAAAATAGTAAGCAACAGCTCGGATGAATCTCAACACAAAAATGATCACTATGTAAATCCACTTTTATGAAGTTCAAAGACAAGTTGAATTAAAATGTGGTGATAAGCATGAATGATACAAATTGGAAGAAAACCTTCCAATGAACTAGAAATACCCTGTATTTTCATTTGGAGTTGATTTTGTGCACAGATACAAATACAGAAAATGAATTAAACCTACACTTAAGAATTGTATACCTTACTGTACATAGGTTAAGCCTTTTTAACAAAAACCATTAAATTCACTTTTAAAATATCTAGTATTCCCTATCCTACATTTACTATTTTATTCATTCATTCATCCATTTATCCATTCCATTGAATGCCCACCACAATGCTAATAAGAGCATGCCCCACATGGTCCTCGCTAAGAGTTTTGATGCCAAGTGAGAAAAATCACTTCATTTTAGTACTGTTGACTTGATAATAAATCATATATCACCATCTGAAGTTTTCATCTTTACTTTTCTTCAGTTATTGATACTTTATATTTTACTTAAATTTACAGGTGGTATAATTTAAAATGTAAATTCCTTAGGGTTTCTAATCTCCCTTTGTCCTTCAATGCCAAGCATCCTAATACCTTATACTGGAGAACCCCATTAGGGAACTAACTCTCAATCAAATATAAAATATACTTTCTAAGAAAAAAAGTAAAAAATTAAAAATTTTTCATCAACTTCCATTAAAGGTTTGGAACTACAGAAGACTAAGTCTGGTAAAATAAGGATTAAATAAAGTATCAGGTGTTGAGTATATAAATGCTACCTGGAATTTAGACATACTTTCTCTCTGAATTCAACTGTTAGATTCTTCACCTCTATTTTGGAATATTTTTTCCTGTTTACTAATCCCAAGAAAGAGCAGAACTGTAAATAGTCATACATTCTGATTAGTTTCTACCACCTTTCTTCCCTTAAAACTTTTCCAATTAAGATGACCTTAAAGCAGCTTTAGGTTCATAGAAAAAAATGTGGGTAAGGTAGAGATGACCCACATACAACCCACTGCCATAAATGTATAGCCTTCCCATTATGAACATGCTGCACCAAAATGGTACATTTATTGCAACTGGTGAACCTACAGTGACACATAATTATATCCAGCATCTATAATTTGCATTAGGGTTTGTACTTCCACGGATTTGAACAAATGAACAACGACATGTTTCCATCTTTATGGAATCATAAAAGTGTTCTCACTGTTCCCTAAATTCTCTGTCATCTGCTACTTATCCCTCTCTGTTGGGAGCTGTGTGGGCTCTCATTATTGGCCTGCCTTGATAAAGCTGCTGACTGTTTGCTTAATTGGAATATCACCTTCAGGTGCAGCAGCTTTGGCCATGACTTGAGAAGTGAAACCCCTTTGTTGCTGATTGTTGGTGACTATAAAAGTCTGGTGCAAAATAAACTGGGAGCCACAGTCCAGAGAGAGAAAGGCTGTGAGCCAATTCTGTCAGGGTCTTCTTGACTCAAAGTCAATCCTTGCCTCCCTGACTGTTCAATTACATCACAGCTGGCTCGTGACACCTCTCTTCCTGCTAATTCCCAGCAATGACTGATCCTTTTACTGTTTCCACAGCTTTGCATTTTCCAGAGTGTCATATACTATGTATATGTATATAATATGTAGTCTTTTCAGATTGGTTTCTTTCACTTAGTAAAATTTAATTTCATTTACATTTTCACAATGTCTTGTCATGACTTGATAGCTTGGTGGTGCTAGAATAAATAATATTTCATGGTTTAGATGTATCACAGTTTATTCATCCACCCACCAGAGGACAATAGTTGCTTTTAAGTTTTGACAATTATGAATAAAGCTTCTACAGACATCCATGTGTAGGTTTTTTTGTGTAGATATAAGTGTTCAACTCTTTTGGGTAAACACTAAGCAGTATCTTGTGGCAAAAGTATGTTGATTTATGTAAGAAACTGCCAATGCACTCCAAAGTGATCTCCCATTTGGCAGGCCTGCCAATAATAAATGAGAGTTCCCGGAGCTCTATATCCATGCCAGTATCTGGTGGCATGAGTACTGAATTTTGTATTCTGGCCACTGTAATAGTAGTACAGAAGTGCCTCCATGATGCTTAACAACACTTAATGGCATGTGATGGGAACATCTTTTCATGTGCTTGCATGCCATCTGCCTGTCTTTGCAGTGATATTTGTTAAGGCTTTCAGCTTATTTTAAAAACCTGGTTGTTTTCTTACTACGGAGTTTAAGAATTTTCCCTATATTTTGGATGAGACTGTTAGCAGGTGTGTCTTTTGCAAATATTTATACCCACTTGGTACCTTTTTTCATTCTCTTGGCATTATCTTTCACAGAGTAGTTGCTTTTAGTTTTAATGAAGGCCATTTTCTTCACCTTTAATGTATTGGATCCAGAGTTGTGCACGGAGGGTTGTAAGCTATTTTCTGCTGAACTATGAAAAGACCTGTTCTCATAGCACTGCATTCCACTAATCTCCACTTCAAAAATATTAACAGTTATTTTAAAAAATAAATAATAAGATTAAATAAACACAATGACACTTTGTTGATATATCTTGATTCATGAAATAATCAAGGAGAAAGATTCTGAGAAAAATAATGAAGAAATTGAGTTTGCTTACATTTGATACTAACCTGTAAAACTAGGAAATTTGCATTTTTCCTGCTCAGAAACAATTCTCTTTCTGCAATATGCATTAAAGAAAACTTATTTATTAAATTATTTATTTATATATATAATTATTTCACATCTTTGTAATCCCCGGGATTCTCCCCTCTTTGATCGTTCCCTCTCTCTCCCACCCCACCCCACCCCAAGTTGTGTACTTTAGTTTGGTTTTTAGCTTGTTTTGTATTTTCCTCCTGGTCTTTTTTTTTTTGTCTTTCCTATATCCCATATATTAGTGAAACCATTTGGATTCTGTCTTTTTATTTGTGACTTGTTTCTGCTAATATGATTTCTTCTAGGTACATCCATGTTATCACAAATTTATCAAATCTGTCATTTTTAATTGATGAGCAATATTCCATTGTGTATATATACCACATCTTTCTCATCCATTTGTCTGTTCTGGGACATTTGGGTTGCTTTCATGTCCTTGCAATTATAAATAGTGCTGCAATAAACATCCGAGTACAGTAGTCCCTTTGTACAAACATTAAGGTCTCCTTTGGGTAGATTCCCAGGACAGCGATTGCTGGGCTAAATGGTAGTTCCATTTTCATTATTTGAGGGTCCTCCACACTGCTTTCCATAGTGGTTGGACCAGTTTCCACTCCCACCAACAGTGTAGGAGTGTTCCTTTCTCCACATCCCCGCCAGCACTTGTTGTTGCCCGTTTTTTGATATGGGTCATTCTTATTAGTGTGAGGTGTTATCTCATTGTGGTTTTGATTTGCATTTCTCTGACTGCTAGTGAAAAACTTACAATGGAACAAGGACAGCCTCTTCAATAAATGATGCTGGAAAAACTGGATCAAGACATGCAAAAAAATGAACCAAGACACCTCCCTCACACCATGTACAAAAACCAACTCAAAATGGATAAAAGACTTGGATGTAAGAATGAAACCATAAAATACACTGAGGAAAACTTGGGCAAAACCTTCCATGAGTTACAATTCAGAAATCCATTTCTGGACACATCTATAGCTGGCAAAAAAATGAAGGAAAACAAACAGCTGGGACTACATCAAACTAAAGAGCTTCTGTACAGTAAGCGACAACAGGCAAACCAAAAGAAACCCAACTCAGTGGGAGAAAATTTTTGTCCTCCACAAAAGTGATAAGGGATTTATAAAGATCTGCAAGGAACTCACACAACTTAGCAAAAACAAAACAAGAAGCCCAGTCAAAAAAATGGGAAGAACTTAAAAGACACTTCTCTATAGAGGAAATACAATGGCCAACAGGCACATGAAAAACTGCTCAACATCACTAGAAAATTTATTTTGTACTCAACCTTTGGGTGGGGGGGATAGCTGGTGCATTTATTTCATTTATTGTTTTTATTCAATTTGAAAACTACCATCATTTTGACACTGGCATTTAAAACCTGTAGGGGCAGAAACCTGTATAGCAAAGAAAATTTATCTCTGCATTTAACTGTAAATCTCCCTATGAAATATGTAAAATAAATCAAATTTGCATCTGTAAGTACAATAACATGCAGACACACCATGTTTTGGTTTATGGATGGATGATGTGAAGTGAACACATATGCCTTCCAAATTACCCAAGAGAAATCCGAGTTCCTCACCTCCATTCCATCTTGGATAAAACAGTCATCAAGGAGTTGTTAGAATGTCTTACAAAGTAATGACTTGGGGTTCCCTTGACCAAGAATTGTATCAGAACCACCAATGGGACAAGAGGTTGGTTAGCAGTTAATTTTGCTTTGTTTTTATAAATCAAATTTTTGGTTTCTAGAGATAAAAGCTTTTTTCAAAAAAAAAAAAGATCAAAGTTAGAAAACAGTTCAAAAAGGGGCAAGGCAAAGTTAAGTCTGTTCAATACAAAATCCTCCATTTGAACTGCTGTAATCTGTTTTCTGATCTCTTCACATCACATCAAGGCCCCCAGACATTTCCGTACTGCTAAAGTCAGTGAAGAACATATTTGAACTTCGCTTTCTTAAATGTCTTTTCTACTTAAACACATTCAAATGAAGCTTTAGTGAAAGGGCAAAGGCACAGTCAGAAAAACAGACCATCTCCTATCTGAGATCCTACTGCAGTTCTATTTTGTGATTTTATAACTATGTCCTTAATGCCTTTCTACATAACTAGTCTTGGCTACTCATCCCCTACTTTTCCAACTAATCATCATTTTTCAGTAATCTTCAATTTGGATTGGAAGTATCAGTATTTACTCAGAAAGTGGTTTACTTGAAGGTAAAATTTCCTAGCTTTGTTCTCTGAAAAGGTCTACAAATAATAACTAGCCAAACAGCAATCACCAGTCCTAGTGTTTACACTTGTCTGAAAATAATATTTCCATTGAAAGGACCAAAGCTGCTTGGAAAATAGCCAATTCCAGATCAGGGAACAAAAAGTACAATAAGTCAGAACATCTTGCCTATCAAATAATAGTGGGATCAAATTATAAATAATAGAAAGATAAAAAGATAATAGAGCATTAGAAAAGTACATACACCATATCTACAGCTCAGAAGCCACTCAGAAGAGGCACCCCTAGCCAACAATAGACAACTGATCATCAAATAGAACAAGGACTGCAGATGAATTGAAACATCAAGTGTGTTAAATCCATAAGATTGTGACACTATTTAAATACATACATACATACACACATATGTACACACATATACATATATATGTATGTATATGTATGTCACTTTTGGAGGAGATCAGCTAATCAACTCATTTTGAAACCAGAAAATAGAAGGAAAGAATCAGCATTTATCCTGCTTTTCTACTACAAGCCACATACTTCAGAGTAATACAGGCTTTGACACAGAGCACTTCCCTTTTATAGAGGCATTCCAGCCTGTTCACTGAAGACTGTTAGAATTAGAAGCTTTCCATTCTGCATCTCCTGACAACTGAACAAGATCTAACAATGGCATTCAATGACTGCTATCATTACTAGAAACCATTTAAAAGTTCAATATGAGGCTGGGTACGGTGGCTCGTGCCTGTAAGCTTCAGCCTATGAAGCGGCCAGGGCTAGGGATCGCGGTTTGAGTCCCGCCTGGGGCCCGTAGCGAGACCTAGTTCCAAAAAAATAGCTGGGTGTGGTGGCACACGCCTGTAATCCCAGCTACCTAGGAAGCTGAGGCGGGGAATTGCTTGAGTCTGTGATATCCTGGGCAATGAGAGCCTGTGGTTCCACAGGCAAAAACAGCGAGACCTAGTCTCAAAAAAAAAAAAAAAAGTTCAATAAGTTCAATATAGGACAATGAATCATCTAGTATTGATTCAAAACACAATCAGCAAAAGGAATAAAACTGAAGCTAATTTTACCTTTTGGGCTCTCTTTTTATTTCCAATCAGTTAAAGAAACTATAAGCAATTCAGCAACATGAGCAGTCAAATTTCTTTTAGAAAAGAAACTGCCACCTGTCAAAGAAGCCAGAGGCACCTATAAATTAGTTCATCCTTGGGTTCACTGCTCTACTTTGCTATATACATTATTGTAAATGCCTTCCCTAAAAGCTAAAAGTAAGACTGATACTGTCATTTATTTATTTTTTTAGTTGGTGTTATCTTTCTCTAACCTAAAATAGAGATAATTGAGTTAAAGAATTCAAAGAAAATACTTTACAGAAGAAAAACACATTTGGATCTAATTCTACTATTGCACTCTCACTGATTTCTTTTAAATTAAATTAAATTAAATTAAATGCCAGCTCTGGATACAGTAATTTAACCATTATTTTGATCATTTCTCTTCTACTTAATTAGCAAAACTGAACCATTAAGTAATCCCATTAAAAATGACGAGACAGGTAAATGGCTCTCTGGATCTTACAATTATCAGTACTTGACCTTAAAAAATCAGCACAAGTTCAAATGGAATTTGATCAAGTGGCCTCCAAAATCATATAGCAGATACATCAGGGGAAATCAGTAGCAGGTCTTGGGGTTGGGGATGTGTCCTCATAAGCAAATGACTCAGCCAGCCACAGGCAAGCTACTTCCTAGCGCAGTGCCTCCTCCACCACCAACCTTCCAGATAGATTCATCTGTCACTGGAGGGAATGATGGATTCTTCCTACAGGAAGAACTGTTCATCTTTCTCCATAAGCTCAAGTAATGATGATATGCTGCCAGAACACAAGTTTTTCAGGGTATCATTTAGGGAATCATCTTCCTGTAACTATAAGATAGAGACACATGTCCTTCTCCCAAGCAGTACTGAATGCTGACTCAAAAAATTAGATGCAAAAGGGTGCTTACTAAGTGATTCCACTCCTGTGAAGTTCAAAAACAAGCAAACTAATCTCAGGTAGAAAATAATTACAGCTGCAGTTGCCTAGGGAGGGTGGGAAGTTGACTGAGAAAGGGTATGTGGAACTTTCTGGGAAGAGGGAATGACTGACAAGATCACACAGGAATATCACTCTTCAAAACCATATAGCAATGAGTAGTGCTGTTCAGTGTACATAACTTTAAGAAACCATAGAAACTGTTACCATCATTGTCATGTAGGGGTAAGGGTTGGTGAAGGGACAGATGATGTAAGATGGCAGAACATTTATAACTATTAAAGAAACGTACAGGTTCCTGGGGGCTCATTAGATGACTGTTTACATGTTTGAAATTTTCTATACAAAAGGTATTTTTATCTTGCTCTCTATTACTTGATAGTTATTGGGTCCCTGGGATTCTCAACCTCTCTGTATCACATTTCATTTACCTGTAAACTGCAGAAACTGGCCACTTGCATATCTCACTCAAAATAACCCTGGGTGGCTGCTAAGTGTCAATTTAGGCAACAGACCAAAAAGTGGCTTCTAAACTGTGAGGTAATGTATAAATAAGTAAATGTGTAATACCAAAGATTTGTTAATTATTAAAAAACTTCATTTCATGGTGGAATGTCTGAAAAGCTCATTAATATATTTCACTAAGAAAAACATCAGGTGTATCTATTTTTTTTCAACAATTCTTAGCTGAAAAAGATAAAAATAGAACTGATCAGGTAAGAACAAGGTGAACAACAAATGTTACTTATATTTGATTACAAAGAATACTGTATCTTCAGAGAAGGGAGGTGCATGACTTCTACCATGCAAAAATTTAAACCTTTAGAAAAGGTTCACATTCCTTGCAGACCCATCAACTTAATGGCTGAGAGAAGATGTCTGAAACCACACTCCAGAAAAGAGCTGGTGCAGAATAGTAAATGGTGCAGACAATTTATGTGTCCAAAATTGAGACTCAACTATTAAGAAATCTACTGAAGCCTGACCACACAAAATAATGTTTGGGAGTTCATATAAAATCTCTTTTGGGCCGGGCATGGTGGCTCGTGTCTGTAAGCTTCAGCCTATGAAGCAGCCGGGGCTAAGGATCACGGTTCGAGTCCTAAGGATCACGGTTCGAGTCCCGCCTGGGGCCCGTAGCGAGACCTAGTTCCAAAAAAATAGCTGGGTGTGGTGGCGCACGCCTGTAATCCCAGCTACCTGGGAAGCTGAGGCTGGGGATTGCTTGAGTCTGTGGTATCCTGGACAACGAGAGCCTGCGGTTCCATGGGCAAAAATAGTGAGACCTAGTCTCAAAAAAAAAAAAAAAAAAAAATCTCTTTAGATGAGACACTTAAAAGAAATGGACTATATTTAGAAATAAGAAAATTTGTCAGTTGGCTCTCTAATATTAAGGCACATAAATATATTACTCAAGAAAGACCAGTGGTCATATGGACTATTCCTTTAAAATAGTTATTTTTTTGACTTGCTTCACTAACCTTAGAGTGCTACATCTAACACAAAGTCCCTTCTGTACTGAGATTGAGTGGTGAGTGAAAGAACTGTTGGTGTAATTTTACTCTAATCCCCCAGTCTCCTACCCAGGAGTCAGAGTGGACTCTGAAAAGATGAACAGACTGGACTGCTTGCTGGGCTGGTCAAGTTTCGAAGTAGCCTAGGCATGCCAGAATGATGTTTTAAATAAGCACATTCTAGTTTAAAAATAGTTATAAGAAAATCATTGGATAGTTTTTTTTGCATTCATCTTATCTTCACGTAATAGAGTTATGTACCAAGTGTCTACTTGCAGTGTTTTGCCACCTTTAAGATCTGCTTTAGGGGAATATGTCCCTTCCAGCTCTTTTCTTTGTTGTGGTCTTTCAGCTCTGCAAGAAATGACCTGGTGTGCTCCTTGGGGATCTCAAATGCCATGTCCAGTTTCTTCCACATGACTTCCCAATAAAGCTCTGGCTACTCCTCATCAACAGCTGGGTTTTAGGATGGCCTGAAAAAGACTGTGAGACCTGAGCTGCTGTTTATGAAATTGATTAACAAAAGCATCACTGAACCAGATTGCCCCATCTTCCTTTACTGCAGTACAGCATATTACACAACACTGCAGGAATGATGAGGGCTTCAAGCTGGAAGTGCCACTCCAGCTTTTTCACAAGCTAATTTCAGTTAGGTTCTGAGTTTATCTTTCCTCCTACAATCTGACATCTCCTATGGAAGGAAAGGGTCTTTTCTTTAAGATGTTATGCTGCTTTCTCTAAATACCAGCTCTCTGCTTTTTCCCCTCTGCTACATCACCGAGATGTATAGCATCTCTGGAAGCCTTTGGGATCTCATCCCTGCTCACGTGGCCCACCAAGTCAAAGAGTTGAGCACCTCATCTGCAGACCCAGACTCTGATCTGACTCTTCTTGTAGAGAAATTGGATGTCAAGAGTAAATTACAGGATTATGTGAATGGCAAGGCTCGAGTGAATGCCAAGGTTTTGGGACCAGATGACTTCTTTCAAGGGGTCATTTTTAACCCAAAAGCCTAACATTTAGAAATAAACATTGAAAAGTGAGAGAACAGTAAAATTTACTGAGAATGGGGAGTTTGTTAGAAAGAAAACTACTGTATTTTAGAGTGACCCATTCCTTAGCCATGCCCCTCCCCCAAACCAGCTTACTTTAGCCAGTGTACTTTTCCTCTAAATCCAGGAGTTGAAGCTCCTGTGATAAGAAAAGGGTGGGTATAGGAGAGGGCTAGATAACAGGTATGTAAACCTAAAGATAATTTCTCTAGTACCCAATCAGTGAATCAATGGAGCCAAGCCCTTAATGGAGTCTAGGCCAGGGGAGTGCAATGAGGTCTATAAAAAGAGCATCTTGAAAATGTCTGTTCCACAGAGCACCAGCAAGTGAACATTAAAGAACAGCAGGTCCCCCAACTTTTCATGATCATCAGGAGGCACAAACTACTAATACTTAAAAGCCCCACTCATTCTGACTAGCTCAGACTCTCTGACATGGGCCTGGAAATCAGAATTTTTAATAAGATCCTCAAGTGGATACTCGGATTTGGAAACTTATTCAAGGTGCCACCATTGATTAGATTTTCTCAATTTTCAAGTTGTAAACTCCCAGAAGTGTTTCCAAATAAAACACAGGACATCGAATTACATCTAGCTATCAAATAAGAAATCTTTTATCTCAAAAAAACATTTTACATAAAACTTTTATAATAAAAAATTATTCCTTTTCAGCTAAAATAAAAATTTACCATGGTCCTATATTTTTATGTGCTAACTATGACAACTCACAGCTCTACCACACTCTAGTGATGAGAAAATTAACATGCATATAAAGAGCATACTGAAATCCCTGGGATTGCAAAGATGTGAAATTCATATATAAATAAAAAAAATAATTATAAAAAAAAAAGAGCATACTGATATATACATTTGATTTGCTGGCCCCAAATTTATCTGAATAATACAGCTAAATATGAGAATGAGCATGATGATATTACTGAGGTCATCTCATTTCCTCAACTGTAAAATGGAAAGGTTTGTAGAATTCCACTAAACCAGTGAATTATTAACAAACCTTAACCCACATCAAAATCATCAACGTATGAAATTCTCATTCTCAAAGCCTGAAACTTCTGGCTAAAGTTTCCTTAAAAAAGAAAACAACAACCTCAATTTGTCACCCATTTTTTACTTATTCTTCATAAGTGATTCTTAAAACCTGTGTTCTCACAAAACTTTAGTGGTGAGAACTTCAATTGCTATATGGTGGTCTGAATGTTCACCAATAGTTCGCTCCTTCTACAGATTCTGTCCACAGTCCTATCTATTGAAAATGGAGGATTGCAGAGAAACTAGTGGACCCTCATATTGATCACCCCAGGGACCTAATAATATATGGTGACCCTTGATTTACTGTTTATCAAAAGGTAAACAATCAGGTCCAAAATTATTCTAAGAAGAACCTCAAACCAAGGAGGAAGGTAGAGCAGATATGCAATTCTTGAGGACCAAAGACTGTACAGAATGATTGGTATTAAGTATAAGCAGAGGGATAGAATTTATGTCTTCCTATCTGAACTTGGTTCTACTCAAATGGCAGCAAGTAACAACAACTATGTTGTTGGCTGTAACAGCATTTAACTCAGTCATATTTGTTTAATGAAAATCACCGAGTTTAAAATCTGGGTTAGGTCCCGTTTATATGACAGCGAAAGTCTCCCATTTTCTTATTTTACCCAAATCATGTCCCCAGCTTAAAATGTTTTGGTTTGCACCATTAAATATAATTGAATCAGCAAATTGCAGCCCATAGGCCAAATCTTGCCCTTTATTTATTTTATAGTAAGCGATTTTTTTTTAGAACCCACTCATGTCTATTTACCTTCTAAGTTTGCTTTCACCCTACAACATCAGAACTGAGTAGCTGGCAACAGACTGGATGGCTCATGAATCTCAAATATTTTCTGCTGGGCCATTCACAAAAAAAGTATGCCAATCCCTGTGGTAAATTACTAACTGAAGATTATGTTTCAAAAGGAAAAATTAATTGATAACATGCAAGGCTCTGTACCCTTTGGGCAACAATTTAAAAAAAGAAAAAAAGATGGTGGCTTTCCAACCCATAAACTTGCAATCAACAAAGCAGTCTTTCCAATCTCCAAGTGCCTGGGGGACCATCTTAGAGTCATTAGTACATTACTACTACAAGCTCATATGGCCAGTTGTAGTTTCAACAGATTACTCTTCAGCCCGATATATTCTTAGGATCCAAAGAATAAACACGTTTATGGATATATGAGATAGGAGCCAGCATTTCAAAAGGTGAAATTGCACAAGGACAGCACAGTGGAGGAGGCTGCTGCCCCATTATCTATAGTCTGATGAGAAAATGCAGTAAGGCAGGAATAGAGAAATGGTCTCCATCTGGCACCATGGTGGGTGTCATTGTTAAAGGGACTTAGAGGTTAAATCAACATAGTTCTGAGGCTTCACTGCTCTAGGCAGGGCAGGAAGACTGCGTGATTAGAAAGAACAGCCACCTTAGAAACTGAAACTACTGTGAGCCTTGAAAGATACTCAGCACAGGTGCCTTGGAGGATAGATAAAATTGCCGGCATGACATATTACACTTTGGGAGCGGCTCCTGCTGAAGACTGGCTCCTCTGCAGCGATCAAGTATGAAGTACCCCCTTGTCATCTCCCTTCTGCTCCCACAGAATGGCCTTGTGAGCCGAAACAGCACACTCACAGTTAATGACATTTTATACCACAGAAAATTAAACACAGATAATTCTCTAGTTGACAGGCACGGGAAGGAAAAAAAAAACATAGTAACTGTTGCTAAGTTATACTTTACAATATTGACAGAGTCAATGACATACCAAATAAAAACTTTAAGGGCTACATCTAATGTAAGGACTGCAACTAGTTCAATCTTTCAACACCTATTAGAGATCACAGTGGGCTCTCCCACTGGGACAGACCCAAAACTGTAGCTCTTTCTACTCTTTATTCCTCCTCTTCCTTTATGATCATCTTCAGATCCCTGAGGCTACCACTCCCTCCTTTGGCCAAAGGAGGGTCTCATGCTTAAACTCCTTAGGCTCCCACTGAACAACTCAGAGAATCAAAGGCATATCCCCAGTCCTGGAGAGAGACCCAGGACCCAGCTTATCTCACATCTTGGTGCAACTGGAGCTCAATATATCTGTTTTCTTTTTTATTCATGTATTTTGTGAATGTCTGCTATGTGCCAGAGATAGTGCTTAGATTTTTGGTTCAAGGGCAAAGAAAATGTCCCAGCTCTCTAAGGGCTTTGATGCAGGGTGGTAAGCAGATAGCAGAGAACTAATCCCAGAGTCTAAGATGATATTCCAAATGAATCTAAGTCTAAAATTATGAGTCTATAAATTGTACTCAGTACTGTGAAGGTGAAGAGCCTGTGCGACCAGAAAAGGGATTCTAATTTATACCACAGGCCTGAGAAGGCTTCTGCTCTGTGAAAGTGACACCTAAAATGAAACCAGAAGGAGAAGCAGGAGGTATTCAGGGAAGAGTGGAGTCCCAGAGTTAAGTATTTCAGGAGGACTAGTTGGTACAGAAAAAGTGTGACCTACTTGAGGAAGTAAGAGAAGGGCTAGAACAAGAAGCAGGGGCTTTCTCAGTCAGAGCTGTGATTTTATTTATTCTGAGCCCCTTGGGAAGTCAATAAGAGGCTGTGACAAGGGGAGGGAAGGATTAGATTTGCATTTTCAAAAGCCACTCTATATGTGAGGGCTAGTCCTAATGGTCAAGAATACAGTCCACGGGCAGTAGAAACATGAGTTAGGAGTTGGTGAAGCCAACAAATAAATTTGTTTGTTTGTCTCCAGGGGGTGGTGGGGAGAAGAGGTGCATAACAGTGACAATGTTCAAGATGTATTTGGAAGGCAGGATCAATAGCACACACTGATAAATCAGAGAAAAGGAAGCACCAAGGATACCTCCCAGTTTTCTGCCATGAGTTCTGGGGGTAAATAGTACAGACTGACCAAGATAAAAAATTCTTGAGGAGATACTATTGGGTGAAACATCAAGACTTCTGTTCTGCAAACCATACAACACAGCTATGAAGAGCACAATAATACTGTTTAAGTTGACAAACCTCTGTTTACATCATCTTTAAATGGGAATTACGGTAGAAGATATATGGCCTTTGTGATAACCTGGGCCAATGTCTGCAAAACACTGGCAGGATTCCTGGTACACAATAGTCTCAATAAAATATTAGTGTAGCTATCATTGTGCACTTGATGCTTGAAATGTCTATTGATGACTTTAGTAAAGCTATCCAGCAGGCATCTGGCTCTGCAGCTCAGAACTTTCTCCTGCTGATGATGGGAAAGATTTGCAGATGCTGTTATGACATTATGAACCAAATATCTAGCTAGAGATTTTATTATAGCAACTGACTTGGCTGAAAGGTCAGTTTCTAGGCGTCTACAACAGACAGATGACAAACAAAGTTGTGGAAAATAAAAGAATTTGATGCAGAAGTGAGCCTTGCAGATGGAAAAATGTGGAATCAAGAAATGAACTAATAGGGAGATCCTTAAACTCAAACAAAACCAAAGATGAACAGTTAAATGAAAGTAAACAGATAAAAACATTATACAGTTTATTGCTTCTTCCAACAGAAAAATGGAAATCATTCATGAAAGAGTCAGTAACTCCTTACACATCAGAAGTGTATACATAATTGCAAGAATATTCACTGACTTGCTATCGAGAAAATAACTAAATCAATTACGTCAACAACAGCAGACTGATTGAATCAATTTGTAGTTATTAATCATTATGCCTGGGATAATTTATTGGAAAATATTCACTTGCTAATGACATGCCAAAGAAGGCTACAAATTAGCACATGCAAAGTGATATTTTGTTACAAAAAAAGAGAGAAAAACACAACAGCAATACAAAAGGAAGGCAGCAGGACAAGCAATACCAGAAAATTACAACAGTTTATTATAGATAAGAGATTTCAGGTGATTTTTTACTTTCTTTATGCTTTATTTTTCAAAATATCTGCACAAGTAAATGATACTTGTAGAAATAAATGAAACAAACCAGAAAAATCTCATCTTTTCTAGTAAAATACCTGACAACCTTAATTCTCAAATCCCCAAACCAAAAACTCAGAGACACACTGACACTAAGACTTGACGCAAACTTCTCCATCTTCCTCCTGGCTTCACAGT
Organism: Uropsilus gracilis; assembly: GCA_004024945.1. Lineage (NCBI taxonomy): Eukaryota > Metazoa > Chordata > Mammalia > Eulipotyphla > Talpidae > Uropsilus > Uropsilus gracilis. The sequence goes on along the minus strand of PVHY01003645.1, from coordinate 88,088 downwards.
AAGAGGAAGCTGACTGTTGTACACACAGAGCTACGTTTCAATCCTTCCTTAATGAAATAGAACTATACTCTCCAGCAGTGGCTGTCCATTCTCAAAAGTCACATTAAGATTATAAAAGAATTACATTCTTTGTGGATCAACAATATACCTCAAGAAGACCATAGGAAAAAATTCATTTCTTTGTAAAAAGATAAAGCCACACAAACTTTTGAAACCAGGTGAGGACAGGGCACCAAAACTAAGCAGGGAAACAAATACAAATACCAAGGGCTATAGCCGAATCAAGGGACAGTACCCAACACAGTTCACTGCCAGTGGGTCTTCCATCCATGTACACAACTGCAAGAGACTTCAGACTCCAACAACTATGAGGCTTATTTTACAAGGGAAAAACAAACAGCTTAACACAGTGACAAGGGGTCAGCTACCTCACCCAGTTAGTTTCTACCAGACAAACAGAGCACTGGTCACCTGTTACCAGAAGTACTGCACAGCAGCGATGCTTAGGAGTGGTCACCAGGACTGAACCACCAACAAACAGCTCTTCGAGACACCAGGCCCGGGGCCTTTGGTGTTCTTGTCAGGCAATGTCAGAGACAAATCCAAAGACCCAGTCTCTGCAGTCTTCGGCTTCTCTTCCTTGGCAGTTGGTTGCTGGATGCAGCTGCTAATCCCCTTTCCTTCTTCAGAGGGCAGGAATAGCGGCTTGAAGTTGGAAAAGTTGCCTCAGAGGCTCAAACAGTTCTTGGAGGTTGGAGCATTTCTTAGAGGCTGGAGTGCACCCTTTGGAGGCTGGAGTGTACCAGTTCTGAACAGTGGAGACTGAAGATTGGAGCTAACACTCCCTTTAACCCTGGCTTAAATCCACCCTCAGGGTGCCCCACCCTGGAGTCTGATTGGACTAGTTTTCACTCCCATGGCTGACAGAAGTCTTTCAACAGGAGACCACCACAGCTGTTGCCAGCTCTTGCCCAGTATCACTTTCAGTTTGTAAACATTTACTTATCATCACACCTGCAAGCAAAGAAACATTATGCATTTCCAGAGGACCTTTCATTCCTCAAAGTACTATTTAAATTTAGCAAAAAAATTTATATTTCTCCTCCCGCTAACCAACAATAAGGTTCATAACAAGGGATTAAATTTTTTGTTATATCCTGGTACTTAATATCTGTATAATCTCAGCCAAGTTATTTAACTTTTTTGAGTCTTGCTTTGTGCCTCCAGAAGGCGAAGAAAGTAATTCTCCTTGCCACAACCATCAGGTTTTGAGCGAAAGGCAGCTGCAAGGATCCAAATCTCTTTACACAGTCTTTCTAAAAGACCACAACTCAACTAAAGGGTGACCATCATCACAGGACACAAGCCAATCAGCATTATTATTATTATTATTATTATTACTATTATTATTATTTTGAGACTAGGTCTCGCTATTTTTGCCCATGGAACTGCAGGCTCACATTGCCTGGGGTACCACGGATGCAAGCAATCCCCAGCCTCAGCTTCCCAGGTAGCTGGGATTACAGGCGCACGCCACCACACCCAGCTATTTTTGGGGACTAGGTCTTGCTGTGTTGCCCTGAGTGGGACTCGAACTGCGGTCCCTAGACCCAGTCACTTCATAGGCTAAAGCTTATAGGCACGAGCCACCATGCCTGACTCCAATCAACATTATTAAGGACAGAAGTTAGCACAAATTTCAAATCACCTATGAGTGGAAAATAATCACCATTTCCAATAGAGCTCCAGTCGCTTCTGCAAGCCAGTGAGTATGAAGAACAGGGAAACAAAAAAGAAGAGGGGTATGCAGAGCATGCTGATATCGCACAATCACCCCAAAAGAAAGTGAATTTATACTAAGTGTCCCCATGTCACACAAGGGTCTCAAGTCTGGCAGTTTTCCCGACTCTACACTTGTCAGGGAAAGGACCTGAAAGTGACAGACCAGAGGCCTGGGAGAACTGATGCTTCAGGGAGAAAGGAAATACAGAGCATTGATGCTAAGACTGGGAAGAAAAAGAGGGAACTAAGGACAAGCACTAATAACAGAGAAACAAGACCTAGCAGACCCTCCCAACCCATTAACACCACCCCATCAGTTAAAGAAACTGCCCTTCAAGAAAGAATGGATTTGAGTTGAAATTTAATCAAGGGCAAGGAAAAGTATAATGATAACAAAGCCAAGAACCAGTAAAAGCTAGAGGTATCTTAGAAAGTGAGGAGGAGCCAAGTGCACAATGACCTGGGGACAGGTCACAGGGAGATAAACTTTACAAGAGAGATTGAAACCAGATTTATTCATTTAACAAAAATGCTTGAGTGTTGACTGCCTAGAGGGCACAATTGCTAGTGGTTATGTACGGGATTGGCGCTCCTGTAGGAAAGGAAAACACTGAGTCAGGGACCTTTAATCAGAAGAGTGATATAATCAGGTTAAACTGAGAGGGAAGTAATTCTAGGAGCAGAATGGAAGACTTTCTGGCATGGGGCAAGACTGAAAGGGATGCTAGTTAGGAGATCATAATAAATAATTCCGAGATAAACACGTGTCAAGGTTTCCTGTGACCCCTACATGAAGAAGACACCAACATTTCTATTTGGGTAAACTGGAAAATTATTCCATTCTAGATGGAAAGAACTGCTCCATTTGGGCACAGTGAGATATGATATAGAGACTGGAACCTCAGAAGCAAGCAGGAACTAAAGCTCTTAGGGGTGACCACTTTTGGCAGTAGGGGTAGCTACTGGACAAGAAGAGATGGCCTATAGGTCATTCAACTCTTACACCTCAGGGAACCATGGGACAACTCTGGGACCTTCAATATTTAAGGATAGAAGTGGAGCAAGAGAACTAGCAGACACAAAAAAGTAGCGGGAAGCATCAAAAGAGAAGGTGATCAAAAGTCACAAGAGGAGACACTCAGGAAATAGTTGGTCCACCTTCACTGATTGACAGAGACCAAGGATAGTAAGAACTGAAAGACACCACTGCTGATCTTACTGATAAAATGTCAGACTGAGGAGTGAATGGCAAGATGGCAAAGAGTAAATGCATTTGTAGAAGAGGTTTGGGAAATGTTCTCAAGGGGAAGGGAGAACAGGAGATAGAGAATAGCCACATAAAAGGGAAGTTGGGTCCAGGGAAAAACTGGGAGGAGATAGACAATTGAGAGCCAGTGGCAAGGTCAGAACTAGAGAAATTCTGAAGATATAAGTTATGGAGGGAAGGAAGGAGGAAGGGGGGAGAGAGAGAGAGAGACAGACAGACAGACAGAAAGGGGATACAGGGAAGGAGCCAGGGTGTGAATGGAGCATAAGGAGTTTGCAAGGTGTCTTCAGAGTCTCTCCAAAACCTGACAGTGCAGAGGCGGTGTGCGCTTTTCTGGGTCCTGCATCCCAAAGGCAAACATCTTCTCCTTCCTTGAATTCCTATTGTTTGTACCATGCAATGTAGTGCTGGTTACTGAGAGTCTAAGACACAGCTTTGTGAACCAGTCTCCCACTTACCACATCTCTGAACACCCCCCCAATTACCTGAAGTTTTGCCATCAGTAAGTCAGGCCTAACACAAACACTCTACTTACCTCATAGGGTGGTTGTGAGAATCAAAGATATAGCACATGCATACAGCTTAGAGAGCAGTAGCCCTGCGCATAAATGATTGAATCTAGTTACTCCATACCCACTTGTTCTTGCCAGAGGCAGTGTTTGTTCAATCTATGCACATCCTACAAGGGGAGTAACAAGTATTTTGAACACAGGTGTCTACCACACACTCACTGGATTAAGCACCAGTGTCTTCTTCATGAAAGATGTGTGACAGAGCGAGTGTCTATGTCCCTAACCATAATACAATGAAACTGTGTGGGCCTGCTATGGCAGTGCCTACATGATAAGCAGCAAGTCAGAGCTAATCAATCAGCTACTAAACCTGGAAGAAAGCACTTACCTTTGAGTTCCTTCCATAGTAAGCAATGTTTGATACTTCATCACCCCAGGTCTTTGCACATATCGATAGACAGAGTGGAAGACTTGCTCTGTCAGAGACTGATATGTGATGGGGCTTTGACAACAAGGCTGGTAAGTGACTGCTTTCTGACTGGATTGGAACCATGAGTAAGGGACAAAAGCATGGTTTAATATCTGATGATTAAGACACCTGGTTAGCAGACATATCCCCCTGAAGCTAAGGAATTCACTGTCACATTCACCCCTGCTATCCTTACCCGGGATATTCTTGCATGATCACTGCACCCTGATACAAGAACTATGGTCCTTAACCTGGGGGTAGGTTCCAGCCAGAGTTTTTAGTCATAGTGGTACCCAGCAACAGAGTGCAAATTATACATTGTAAGAGCACTTTCAAGTTAGCACAGTGTAATTATGAAAAGGTTGCCATATGTGACAATTAAAGATTTTTTTATTAAGAAGAAAACAGTAAGAAATCAAGTCCCAAGCCCACTCAGACCTAGAAAAGGTACCCAGAGAAAAATCAACCCCACATCCCAGCAGAGCAAGGAGGCAGGTGCTCCCCACAGAGCTAGCAAGCTGTGGAAACCCACTGTACTGGAGTGCATGTTCGACTGGTGGAATCAGCCAATGAAGAGCTGCTGTAGTTGGAGCCTTCGCATCATTTCTCATTTGCATCCCTTTAACCCTGAAATGTAGCAGACCCTGCAAAAGTACATTTTAATGTGGCTTCTGTACGGACTTACCTAACATTTAGTCAAAATCTTATTACAGAAACAATATTGCATCTGTAACTCAGTGCTTTGTAGAAGGGAAGATAACACATGAAGAAAAAAATAACTTTTTTTTTTTTTACTATCAAAGCAGCAAATTATTTTTGATACTCTACACAGTATAGTAAGGCTCATACATTTTAAACAACCCAGCTAAGCTCTTTTTTCCATTTACGGCAAGTCTCAGAAGTGATTTAAAATTAAATTGTTAACCAAGTGTAGGAGCCATGAAATAAGCATAAGCTGTAGTTTTCCTCTGAATAGCAAAACAGTATATTCAGATTCATATCAAGTTATAAGGCAAATAGTGGTAGAGCCACCTACTAAATCTTTTTAAATTCAAGAGTTACCTACTACCTTTAAGACCCAAGGGTAAAATAATAGAAATATGATATTTTTCCTTTTTTTTAAAGACACTCATTTATTCATCCATGCAACACAGTGAACCCCTATTGTGTGCCAGACACATTGCTAGGAACTGAGAATATGGTGTTAAACAAAGCAGACTTTTCCTTGGTCTTATGGACTTATATCCTAGTGAGAGAGACCAAAAAATGAAGTAGCCAAGTATATGACTACAAGTAATAGAAATACAAAATGCTAGAAGGAACAGAACAGAGAGCCATGAGAGGAGAGGGAGAAGGGAATCTAACTTGAGAGGAGGTGGTTTTTCAGAAGAGGTTTCTCAGGCCAAAGGGCAAAGAACTGCTCCTGATGGAAGAAAACATGCTCCAGATGGAAGAAACAGTATGGGCAAAACCTCTGAGGCAAAAAAAGAACTGGCCATACCAAAGAACTGATAAAAGACCAGTGGAATTTGAGTGGCGTGGACAGGAGAAGTGAAGGCAACAGTGACAGTGTGGGCAGGAGTAAGAATATTTGGAGCCAAATGAATGATTCTGTTTGTTTTATTTTTCTAAAGGCAATGGGAGGTGGTAGAAGAATTTAAACAAAACAGATGGGACTGTATTTGTAATTTTCAAAGAATGGATGGGAAAGCTATAGCAAAGGAATGGGTAGTTCAGGATATGTTTTGGAGATGAACTGATAGGGCTGTTCAATGCAGAGAAGTGCAGTGAAGGAGGGAGGCATTAAAGGTGAGCCCAGATTTTTGAATGGGACAACTGATTGAATGGAAGTGCCTCCTACAAAGACAGGAAATAGCAGGAAGCACAGGAGTTGTTGGTAAGTGGAGGATCAAAGGGCTGACTTTGACCAAAATGTTAAAAAGTTAAAGCTATCTTTGAAACTTCAGGTGGAAATGTCAGGTAAGAGATGGAAGTATATGAAACAATATAATGCAGGCGCCATTTCGTTCCCTGGATCTAGACTAATAGTTGAGGCAGGTAAAGGTTATCCAGCTTTCTTCGAAGAAGTCATTCTTATCCTCTCCCCTCTAAATACAGTCCATTCCCATGCCAAACAGTCAGGGTACATAGGTCTTCTTAAGAACTGTGAATAGTGCCATTGACATTCTGAGAAAGCAGAGACTACCTTTGTAGTAAATTAACTACACAGGGTTACAGATGATAAATTTTAATATATGTGATCAACTTTGCATAGCTTACCAATTATACACATAAATATATTAATAAAATATATGAACAGTATGAATATAAATTAACATCATTTTTATAAATTTTATATAGCAAAATACAAGCACATTGAAGGGTGCATGTATGTATATATATAATATATTATATATATATATATATATAGTGTATGTTTCCTAGCTGTATGGTTAAAAAAAAAGTCCTTAAAATTCATTTTTTAATGTTTAAAAAAGAGCTTAGATTTTACTTTTTAAGAAAGGGCTTACATGACTAAGTGACTCATCTAGCCCTTCTTTGATAAAAACAAAAGGCATTAATATCTGAACTCCCACTTTGACAACTGGTAACATTTTGTAAAGCACCACAAGAAGATATGAAGTCATTTTTCACATCAACCATTGATTCATGGTTTCAGGTTGAAAGGTAGGCCTAGCGTACATCTGATCCTGGATTTTTGGTTTTTTTTGCCAAAATTGCTATGATTCAAGTTCTTTGTTCATTCAAAATTTCCACTAATTTAAATAAGAGCAAAAACTGCAGAAGCAGACTCATGTTGCTTGACTCTGGCAGACTGGCATTTAACACCAGCAAGACTGCCAGATTAGAGGATGACATCATCCACATCTGCTGATTCACAGGATAAGGGGGAACAGAAGAAGGAGAAAGCCAAGCCAAGAGGGATATGGGAATTGTGATCACATTTTACTGAAAGGTGCCTGCAGCACTACACAATTGCTCAGGAAGGACTCCAGGAGTCAATGAGGAAAGAAAGATGGTTTCACACACATGGAACACAGGGAAATGAAACAGAGGGTCAGGCAAAACCAAAGCAATTACAAACCCTAGAAATCTGACTGTACAACTGAGAGTACCAGAAGGGAGGGAGAAAGAAGCAAAGGAGGGAGACTCCACCGGACTTTGGTGGTGAACTCAGGTGCGACCATCAAGTGACGCATCTCTGAGTCAGCACCTCTGAGTCACAGTCTTATAAATCAGTGATACTTCAATTTTAAAAAAAGAAATAAAAAAAGATTACATAAAATAGAAGGGTATGGCAAAACATTATAAAAACACTTTAAAAAGAAATGTGACTGGAAAGGTCAAATAATAGAGGTTAATTGAAAAGTGCAAGACAGATTTAGCTATGAAAAGCTGAGATTTAGTGCCCCCTTCCCTTTTTCCAGGTGCACTTTTCATGCCAATTCACTTGAAACCAGAGCTAGATGCTTAATCACACTTTCACAAGATTGATACTTTCAAATGATCTTCAAGTTACTCTAGTTTAAGTAATCACATTGTCATGGCACAACTTGATAGGACATCTTTTAATTTTTTTTTTTTTGAGACTAGGTCTTGCTATTTTTGCCTGTGAAACTGCAAGCTCTCGTTTGCCCTGGGTACCACAGACTCAAGCAATCCCCAGTCTCAGCTTCCCAGGTAGCTGGGATTACAGGCATGCGCCACCACGCCCAGCTATTTTTTTGGAACTAGGTCTCGCTACAGGTCCCAGGTGGGACTTGAACCGTGATCCCTAGCCCCAGCCGCTTCATAAACTGAAGCTTACAGGCACGAGCCACTGTGCCCAGCCACAGGACATTTTTAAAAGTCATACAGACAAAAACTTTTTAAATGGCCAATACACAATATGTGGCAGTAATTTCTAGAATAAAAAATGTATTTGTTCTATACTCACATAATTGCCTGGAAGTATACATTTTTACCATGAATGCATATCCATGCAGAGCATCATTCCTATAATTCAGGGAAAAAATTAAAATGTATCAAATATATAATCATAACCCATGCCTGTTTTTAAAGTGATAGGAGGTGCTACCACCCTCTTCCCCACCTCATTGTATCCTGTTTAAGATTGCAGATTTCAAGGACAGATATGCTAAAATGTGAGAATGACCTTAATTAGAATTTCTTTTCAGAAAGATACAAGGGGGAGGAAGAAATTAATGGTTCAGGTGCGGTTCCTGGAAAGCAGGAAATAAATCAGGGCATATAAAGAGTGTAGAAACAAAGAGAGGGATTCCAAATGGAGATCCGATAGAGAGAGATTCAATGGGGGAGAAATTGGAATTGGCCATTTTGTAGGGCAAAGATGTGAGCCATGTGGCCAAGACCTGGGGCCTGCAGCCTTTGGCTGACCCAGGCTAGCAGCATGTGTGCTGAGTGCAGTTAAGGAGTATGCAGATTTGAACTCCATGTTGGAGTTTGTTTTGCCGAGTTTGACTTGTGTCTGGAAGAGACCGTGCAAAAATCAGGCCTGAAAAGAAAGTGAACTTTGCTGGTCCAGAACCATGGAGTTCCTGCTACCTGGAGGACAAGGAGAAGACAGTGTGGAAGACAAGGAGGAGTGCGCCAAGAAAGCAGCCAAAGGAACATGTCTTCAAGCATCTGGAGATGAACTCTGGCTGATTTTTGGTGAGATGATCAGGACTGAGAGACTGAGGATTTTTATGCAATATGGGGAAAGGACTTTGGACAATGTTGAGAAAGGTTTTGGACAATGTTAAAGTAATTTGAGTTTTACTTACATGTTTCTTTAGTAGTAATTAGGAAATCACTTTGTTAGAAATAAATTAGTCTGCACTGATAGTTTTGCTTTGACTTGAAATTTTGGTTGAGAAGGCTGGGGATGGTGGAAAGAACCCACGAGTTTAAAAGAGGCTAAGTTGAGACAAACTAGTGTAAAGTTTAAACTGTGTTTCTACGTTTTCTTTTTAGGTCTGAAAGAGGGAAAGAAAGTAGAGAGAAGCTGGTAGCTGATTTTTGCATACCAATAGAAGGTTAACAGTGAAAATGCTAATGAACAGTTTGTAGCCTGCTTCCTAAGGAGTCAGATAGATAGGTGTATCTAGTTAAAGGTAAAGGTAAATGCTAAACTGCTTGGAGCCTGCTTCATAGAGAGAAGCAGGCCTGTATGGGTTTAAGTTAAAGTCAAAAAGTATTTTTCTTGTCACCCTGTTTCAAAAGGACTAAATTCCTCAAGAAAAGCAAAAGATTGCCATTTTGTTTTTCACTGGGATTGTGCCAAATCTGCATATTGGGTAGGATGGCATTTGACAATGTTGATCCTTCTAATCCATGAGCAGGAAATACTTTTCCTTTTCTTTGTAACTTCTATTTCTTTCAACAATTATCTATAGCTTTCTTTTGTAAATTTATAGCTTTCAACAATTATTTATAGCTTTCTTTGTAACTTCTATTTCTTTCAACAATTATTTATAGCTTTCTTTTGTAAAGATCTTTCAACTCTTTTGTTAGGTTTATTCCTCAGTATTTCATCTTCTTTTGATATAATAGTAAATGGGGCCACTTAATTTTTTCCTCTTGTATCTTATTGGTTTACATAGAATGGCAACTAATTAATGTGTGTTGATTTTTTACCCTGCCACTTTGCTAAACAGTTAAGCACTTTTTTATAGTTCTTAATTGTGTCAAAATACATTAAATTTTCTACCTAAGTAATTTTCAAATACACAGCTCCGTGTTAAGTACATTCACACTGTTGTGCAATCATTACCACCATCCACCTCCAGAAATCTTTTCATGTTGCAAAACTGGCTCTGTACTAATAAAACAGTTGCTCCCTTAGACCCTGCTCCCTCAGCACCACTGCTCTGCTTCAGAAATACGATTTCATTTGTAGGGTTACCAATATAGTTTTTCTGTTTAAATTCACACGTCTTTGTCAATATGACAACATTAAAATCAAGAATCAAAATAACTGTATGTAGATTGCTGTATAACAAAATATGAACTCTGGAATCTTTTAAATGATATATAGTAAACTATTAATGTTTTTGAAAACAAAACTCTTACTGTTAAAATTTTAAATATTAATCTCTGTCAAAATTCCATTTTATACGTTTTATACTACAAGAACAAGCTTTTAAAATAAACATTACATTTTGAGTATATTAAGTCCTCGAAGATTCTATGAATTTGCTATGTGACCAATAACATTTGGGTTACTACAACGAAAGACGTTTGCTTTTGAATACTTTAAAATATATTGAATTTAATGTGTCTTGCAGAAGATGAAGTAAAGACATTCAAATGGCAAAAGGACACGCAAGCCTAGAGTTCAGCTAAGAGGCAGAATCTATATTTAGAAGTCATCTACATAACAGTGACCAGAAAAGACATGTGATAAAGCAAAACAGCAGAGACCTACACAGAGAATGCTCTCTATATTTAGAAAATATAGGAGAAAGGAGATGTAAAGGAAACAAGGACAAGGAGGTGACCCAACAGAATACGTAAGGTGGACACCATAAAATGAGGCCTCTGGTTTCAAAAGCTGCAAACAATTACAGAACAAGACAAAACCACTCATTGGGTTTGTCTTCCAGACAGTCACTCTGGTCCTTGGAGACCATTTTCAGCAGCAGGTTGTGTCATAAATCTGACGCAGAGTTGACTGATGAGGAGAATGAGACAGGTGGAACCTTGTTTCACAGGCAAACTTGGTGAAGATGGGATGAAAGGAAAAGGAAAATGGTGATGGATGGAGAAATCTAGCTATAAAGGGAATTTCGTGCAAGAATAAGGTAGTGGTTCTACACTGGGGACAGTTTTGCCCCTTGGAGAGTTGTTTGGCAATGAATGTCTGGAAACATTTTGGTTGTCACAGCTTCAGGGTTGCCACTGGTATCTGGTATGTAAAACCCAGGGTTGCTGCTAAACACCTTGCAATCCAAAGGACAGTCATCTACCACAAAGAATTATTCAGGGAGAAATACCTATAGTGCCAGAACATCAACAGTCAATAGTTGAGAAATCCTTTCCTAAAGGATCAGAAAGATCTGAGCATTTTTATATGGTGAGAAGTTGCCAAATTTAAGTTATGAAGGACAAGTCAGGTTTTCAAAAGTCAGCCTTTGAAAAGGAAATAAATGGCTTGCTCCTTCTGTCCCCCAACCCCAATTCCCAATCTTCCTTAAAGGTAGTTGCAAAAGTAAACCTACCCAGTCAGTTCCCACTCTATGTGAAGAAAATACCAATATTCTAAACATGTGTACAGACACATGCTAAGGATTGAATTAGAGTCCTCCAAAACCCAGATGCTGAAGCATTAACCTTCAGTGTAACCAGTCAGTCGTAAAGCCTTCAAGGAGGTAAGGAGGGTTCCAAGAGGTCTTGGGAGTGGGGCCCTAATCCCACAGGACTGGTGTCCATATGTAGAGCAGGAGATACTGGGAGAGGCACTTAGAAAGAAATGGCACGGAAGGACACAGTGGGAAAGTGATCTTCTGGAGCTAAGAAGAAGGCATCCTTCCCAACATTTACAATTTTAGTTAATATTGGATATGTAAGAAAGCATAAGAACTACTCAGGAGGTAGAGCTGAGAATCAATGATTTTTCTCTAGAAGAAAAAAGAAAAATCTCTCGTGTCATAGGTAAAAAGCAAACAAGCAAACAACAACCAAAAAAACTGCAAAAGGATAAAAATCTTAAATATCAGAAAGACAACTTTAAGACTTGGAATTTTCTGTTTTTAAGACTTTCAATCTTAAGACAAAAAATTTAATGCAAAAGGAAGATTGAAAAACTGGGGTACATTAAAATTGAGAATTTTGTTTACCTAAAGAAGTCTTATTGATATTATCTAATGCTCAAGATTTGCTTCAATATAACTTGTAGGAATGGAGGGGAAATATAGGTAGAGCTGAAACAAGACTGACCTTGAATTGATGATTTTTGAATCGTGATGATAGATTTATTATAGTAGGCACATAAAAGATGAAAGAATTAAACTGATCATTTTAACACTAGATGATGGGTGATTTTAGGCACACAGAGGGTTGATCCTGAGCTTCCAAGCTTCAGAACTGTGGGAAAATTAATTTCTGAAGTTTCAGTCTGTCAGCCCATGGTATTCTGTTATGGCAACCTAGTGGAAAACAGTTATACAGAATGCTTTTGGGTACCACAGGTCAAGTGATTTGTTCCAGTGCTGATCACACCATCTGAATTTCTAGAAGTTCATAACCATTCCTGATAAATGGAGGTCAAGTTCTTCTTCATTACCCAAATCTTAAAACAATGCGAGGGTAAAATTTGTTATTAACTCACTTTAATAGAGTAGTTCTCACCTCTTTACACTCTTCTGAGTAACTGGCTCAGCACTACTAAGCTGATCTTATTCAGATAAGGGCCACAAAGCAGGCTGCTCAGAAAGGGTATTCAAGGAACCCATTATTTCAATGGCTAACAATGAGAGCAGAAATAACTCTAGGTCGTCACTGACAGTGTCAGAGCTTTAACTACAAGGCACTGAGATTCATGACCCCTCTCTTGCTTTTCAATGAAAACTAATAATGCAGAGGACCCACTAATGGGGAAAGTGGACAGACTGTTTCATGATGAAGATACACTACAGAAATAAAATTAATCCTGAAAGAGGCTGCAATGAGTCATTCTATCATTTACACAAGACATAAACTACTATGGGCCAGGTACGAGGATAGATGTTGGAGAGACCAAGGCAAATAAAATAGAACTCATAATCTAAAGGACCTGAAGAGTGGAAGATGAGAAATAGATGTTTAAAAAAAAAAAACAAACCAAAATTGCAGAATATGCCTCAAGCTCAGTGGAGCATAAACCAGGGAGTAAGAACTAGAGAAAAATAAGACTAAATGGCATCCCTGATCTGCTGAAGCTCCTATGAAAGGTACTCATACAAAACTTATCTCCCAAATGCTTACGGTTCCAAAGGGCAAGAAAATTCTTCAAATGCTAATGGGTTTTTGTACACTGTGCTAGCTAGAGATTACTATTGTCCATTTGTCCTTCTGTACCTCTGATGCATTATCCATCCTTCCCTGAGCTCCAGGAAGCTGACTGCTATAGACTACACTACTCACTATTAGTTTGTAGTTTGGGCTAATAAGGTATTTGCACTCATCCCCATTCCTTGCCTATGCCTATCCTTCCTCTCTGGCCCCCTCTGGCACCACTACAGCCAGAGATCTCACTGAGCCCTAGGAACTGCTTCCTTCCTTCCCTGTTTCTTCTTGCCTAAAGATGCCATGGTCCACAGGCTGCCAGTGTGCTGCTCTGTCATCACCTGAGGATTTCCTGAACCCTGTCTTCACCTCACTAAATCATCCCTTCATTAAAATGCTCATCAGATAAACCTTTAAGATGTGCTTCCCTGACCTGCCAGGTTCTGACTGAAAGCATGATTATCTGGAATGACAGATATAATCTCCAGGAAATATCTGAGCAGAGCCTAAGCTTTCAAGGAGTTTGAAATCTGGACAATATCATCATTATCCAACATTTACTGAATGACTAACTTGGAGAGCCCATTTTATCAAGTGCTGGTGTGCCAGTTTTGAGGACAGCAAAATTTACATCTCCCCTGCACCTTCTATGAGATCTGCAAAAAGAGGGGATGAGGTAGTAAAGGTAGTTCTAGATATTTCCATCATAGATTGTTAAAAAAAATCAATGGAATGAATTAAGCACCTGCCTGAGAGTTCTGAGGATAAACAGTCAGCTCACTGATATCCTCTGAGAGGCTTTCATCCCAGGGTCACATGATACCTTTCTGGCCAAATGAACATCCTGCTTACTCGACCAACTAAAACACTGCCACCTGGAATAACAATCATCCAAGTCACTGTGCAATGCTTTTAACACACATGCACACACACATGCACATGTGCACACACACATGACTTTAGTTTCAATTCTGTAACAGTTCTGATTCATAGGATGAGGAAGACAAAGTGTATCCTATGATACACTTTCAGTGGCATCTTTCTTTTTCCAGAAAAATCACTCCTGATTTGCTCCTGCCATAATGCAAAGTACAGGAAGAAAACAATGTTAATTCCTTACATCAGAGGGGATCAAATACAGACCAAATATATTTGAAGAAAAGAAATTTCATATTGTAAATTTCTCAGAATTCTCCACTACTCTGCCTCCCCAAATATTCATGTATTGGCCATGGATTTTTTTTTTTCTAAACATGACTTTTATGTCTCTATTCTCAGTGCTTTTCTACTTACTCTCCACTACCTTGCTCTCTTAGGCACAAATCATTTGCTCACATTTTTTATTTATATATATTTTTACTATTTACTTCAGTGCAGCTCCCTTTCTGCCTTTCTTCTCTCCCTGTTCTCTTGATTCCCTTTTCCATAATTCTCTCCCTTTGAGTTTCTTATCAGAACACAGCAGAACCTCACCTCTCCCCAACATCAGTAAGAGGTCCTAAAATCAACAATTGTATTTCTGCTATGCTAAGGACAGAGTTCCTCCCTTCAGATATGGCTTTCCCACCGGGACCTGGGTTATCCTTTGGGTATTTGATTAAAAGCAAGTAAGGTTGCCCAGGCAACCACTCCAAATTGTCCTAGGACCTGGCAAGCATGTTTTATGCAGCCTGACATGAAGGTCACACTCGCCAGCCCTGTGACAGTTAAAGGCACAAGGACATCCATCAAGATGAGCTCAATAACATTTGCATAATCATAAAATTGTCAGAGTCCCAAAGCCACAGGGACTCAAGCAAACAGAAGATCTCCGAGCCAAAGACACTGGCTTTAAAAGGGGATAACAATAGGTGACTGCTAAAATCATTATAAAGAACACTTTAAAAACCAACCAGATGAAATATAATCACTTGCTTGGTGAAAACACTTCAGTTACTTGGTTTTCTCAAATGATTTAGAAGCAGTTTGTCTGGACGCAGGGCAATGAACTGAAGGACCAAAAAAGTCATTCCGAACCTCATTTCATCATTTCCGCAATCAGAGCTGTTTAATAAATTACTCTCAATTAGCAAGACTCATATTGAAAAACATGTTGCACCCATTAAATTAATGTTACTTGTCAGTAAATCCCAGTCAAAGCTCCAATCTAGTGGGGAAAATATCTACAAGTCAGACAAGAAATCCATGTCCTTATAAGGCATTAAATGCTCTTATAAAACAATAAGCCAAATTAGGAATAATCCATAGGAAAATGGAAGAACAGGACTAGAGAATTTATCACAAAATTCATATGGCAAACACGACACAGAGAAATGCTCATTGTGGAACACAAATATATAATTTAAAACAATAAAAGACCACTTTTCACCTAACAGATTGATAAAAATCAGACTAAACTAGTAACAAGTTTCCTAAGTCTTCAACATATGTTCTGCTTTGATCTAGCACATTCTACATTTAAGGGTTTATCTTAGGGATCTAAACAAGCAAGTGCACAATTACATACATATACAGAGATGTTTATTATGATATTGCTTATTATAGTAAAAAATCAGAACACATTCTATGTATCCAGCAAGTTCTTGGTCTTTCAAAATCATAATGTATATACACAGTCACCAATATGAAAAAGTGGTTCAGCTGCTTCCTCTACTTGAAACAGGGAGCAAAGAGAGAGGCATATAAAGTAGCATCTGTCTATTTTTATTAAAAAGTACAATGAATGGTTTATAGGAATATAAAGCCTAGAAAAAAAAATCTGTACTTAGTATGCTTTTTTCAGACATAGAACTCCATGGCCATTTACCCCCATGAGGACAATTTCAACACCTTATGTCTTAAGTGTCTCTGACAGTACAGGTCTAAACTCAGGAGAACAAAATCACTCATTTAGTGAAAGTGCTAAGGCTGGCTATATTTCATATCTCCCTTTCTGTTCCTTAAAACATGACTGGTTTAATCAATTATCCTCTGAATATCACTCACTTGTCAAAGCCACACCTTTGCAAACTCAGTTCACATGGCTGTAAAAGTAGACTGTTCTTGACTGATGGGCAGGGCTTACTTTTACCCTTCAACAAAGAATTAGCTAATATCATGGTGATATTTACAAGTTCATTACTTGGGAAAAACAAGTGAAAAAATTTATCACCTCCCTCCCCCCAACAAACAGGTTTAGGACAAAATAATCATAGAACTCAAGTTACACCCTCCTCCTCACTCCCAGCCAAATCATGCTAACAGCTTCATCTACCATCTCAGGGTGCTTTGCTTCAATTTCACACAGCAAGGACATACCATTTATGAAAGGGCTCTATATTCATGTCTTATAATGCAGCCTTCAAGCAATGTCATCAATGTCATATGTTTACTAGGTATTTCCTAATGGTCTTTCCATCTACAATAAAACAGCCAACAACTCCATATCCACCCAAAGGTAACCAATGTCTCTCAAATTTTTATTTTTATTCAGGTTTGCATCTCTCTCTCTCTCCCCCGTCTCTGTCTGTCTCTCTCCTCTGTTTATCTCTTCTCTTTCTCTGTCTCTCTGTTCCTCTGTTTCTGTCATTCTCTCTATTTCTCTCTCTCTATTTCTCTCTCTCTCTTCTCTCCCTCTCTCTCTCTCTCTCCCCACCCACTCCCTCTCTCTGTCTCTCAACATTTGCTACAGGGTCATCTCTAAGCTATGCACAACTGGGACTTCCATAGACTATTTTACAGTAGTTACAATTTACAGTCAATATGAATAGCCTAGTTGAAATAATGAAGCCTCAGAATGGAGGGGGAACAAAGAGGCCCTTCACCACAGAGAGTCCTTGAGCAGCCTCTGTGGGCTCAAGAGTCAATTACCTCCAAGCTAAGCCTACGGCAGAGCTGCATTATGGGGCAGAACCTGACTTAATGGACACAATCCAGTTATCCCATGAGCACTGTTTTTCAGGTGCTTTTACTGCTCAGCCACACTCCAGCAACATCCTGTTACTGCATTTTTCTGTGCTGTGCCTCAGTATCATGCTCAAAATCCAAAACAGACAGGAGATAATCCTAATGTCCTCAACAATAAGCAGAACTGCAAGTCAAGGTTGTAGATACCACTCAACCAAAGATGAATCTGGAACACTGCATTGCACTCCCAAAAGAAAAAAATACATTTTGTTTCTGCATTTTTCTCTATAAGGCTGCAAGCATATGGATGTGTGCCTATGACAAATTTTATAAGCAAAGAGGTCAAACTCAAGTAGCCAATTCCTCATTTTTTTATTAAAAATAAAAGGTGGAAAACATAGCTCCCATTAATCAAGGTAGTCAACTAGCACAACTTCTCACATCTGCACTAAACCTATTTTCACTTCCAGGTTATTTGATTCTATTACCCTAGGTTGTATGGGTAACAGCAGCTTGTTACTGGACCCTCATAGGGGTAGAGTTTACACTATCATCTCAAAGAACACACAAGACAACTTCATGTTCTGCCTTATGTCTCCAGCTCCTTTTAGGCACTAAAAATCTAAAAACTTTCAGAATTAACTATATTCTCATATTTTTGAAATCTCCAGAATTCTATTTAGGAGAATGTCTTGAATTTATTACTTTGAAATGAATTGATCAGATGGCACTGGGTGGTTATTTAAACCTATCTATCTTGTTAGGACCTGTTGTCCACAGTTGAGCAAACTGAAGACAGCATGTCACATCACTACTTGCTTTTGACATGTGACGTTTACCACTGCAGCCTCCATAAATGAATGGCTCTTGGACTTAATAGCATGTAATTCGTTCTTATTATACTCCAAAAGGAGAGTCTTGCGGAACAGGGTCTGATGGAATGGCTTTCAGCATCAGCTTGGGCTGATTTTAACTAATTGCTTACCAAAACCAGTCATTCAGATAATGACCTATAATTCAACTGCTCCTCTCGTCTCACCTCCCCCCACCTCACATACACACCACCAGTGCAGTAGTCAGTACAATATTTGCTATCTCTGACTGCTTGCTGATATTCATCTACATATTACTCTTGACATCTAAGGCACTACCAGAGAACTCAAGTGTTAAAAAATTAATATCCTTGGGATATCTAATAGCATTGCAGAATCACAAATTTTGAAATTCACCTTGAACTTTGAAGCTTGACTCTGCCACATACCAATTTTTGATTTTGTAAAATAAGGATCACAATATCCACTCCTTAATGATGTTGTAAGGATTAAATGTGGCTACAGATAATGTACTGGTCCACAGCAGCAAGTACTCAACAAATGACTAGGTGTTGAATAAAACTTCATCTGTTACCAACCTTTTATTGCTAAGAGTAGAATTCATATTGGCCCTCCTCTTGAATAAAGACAACTTGGAAATTCAGCATTATAGTTAGAATCTTTGAGACAACAACAAATAGATAAAAAGTCAAGGGATACAGGGCAGGGAAACAAAACTGCATAAGAGAGGACAAAAAAGACACAAGTCAAGGGAATTACATACAAGAAAGATAAATCAAGCTCTCATAAAAGAGAAGAAACACAAAGAGAAGAAAGAAATCAATAAAAGAGAATGAAGTTGAAAGAAAAGAATGGAAGAAGGAGATGCCAGACAGGGGAAAAGATACTGAAGGAAAAAAAGAGAAACCAGGGAATATCATTTTCTCATTTTCATTACCAAACCAGAAAATTCTATTAATTATTAATACTGGAACTTAGAGCAAACCCCACATAGCACTGGTCAGGAAGAGTGAACATTTCATTAGCATTTTCTCTTTTTAGAAAAATAATGTTTACAAATTTGTCTTATCTGGCCCTACGAAGGCCAATCCACATGATCCATCAGGCAGATAATGTTACCCTGAACTTATACTTAAGGTCAACAAACAAGAGGTAGACTTGTCTGTGAATGCACCACTAGGTATTTCCAACCTAAAATCTTCAGCAGGCTTCAATTCTCCTCTTTAAAAACACTGTCAGTTTGATCTCTGAACAATAAGAAAAAATTCTGTCCTATTGTGGTCAAAAAAAAAAAAAGGAAAAATTATGTTTATTTACATTTTAGAAAAGCACTTGTACTTTTAAAAACTATTTTGAAACAATTTCAAGCTGCCAGAAAAGTTGCCAGAATAATACAAAGAACATTTACATCACCTTCACCCAAAAACCCTTAAACTTTTGCCAACTACCATAATAATTTCCTCTATAGCAAGGTTCCAATTTGCTCCTCAGGCTCTTCAGTCCAAAACAGTTCCTTGGACCTTCTTTGAGTTTCTTGGTTTTTAAAAATAGTGGATTTAGAATAAATTCAAACACACAAAAAGTTGCAGAAACTTTTGTTTCCCCTCCACCTAGATGACCAACTGAGAGAACATGAGAGAGGCCCCTTCACTTCTGTATATTCTGAGAATGCATTTCCCAATGCAAAGTCTCTTATATCCCAACCACAATCTCCATGACCCTAGAACATTCACTCAGTCATTCTACGTCACTCTCACCTTTGACAGCTGCAAAGATTCAAAATGTTCTCTTTCACCTGCCTGACTTGGGTCACCCTGAATTTGAGTTCATCTGTTGTTTCCATATTGTCAGATTCAGGCCATGTTTTACCTGGTAAAAAGAGGCCTCCAAATGATCCTGTGTTCTTCTCAGTGTATCATGTCAGGGCACAGATGGCAGGACATCCCACGGCTAGTGATGCTAGCCTTCATCACTTAAATGTCTACCAGTCTTCACCATGAAGACACCACTGCCTTCCATGCAATCAGTATTTTGTGAAGAAAGAAGACAAAACTATGCCAAGATCCTGTCTTTTATCAAACTTCCTCCCACCCATTGACAAGTCCCATCCTCACAGCCATCACACTACTTGTCAAATGTTAATTTTTCTATATCCAAACCTCTTCTACATTTAGTGGTGTCATTCTCTTGTAAGAAACAGTTTTTCCTTGCTGCTGCTCTCTATTTGTCAATATAGATTAATTGTATCTTATTTGATTTAATGGGTTTGTAATACATTACCATTTTGATGCTCCAATTTTCTCCTAGTTTTGATCAGTAAGAGAACCTTACACTTGCTATTTTTAGAAAATCAATCTAATGTATACAAAGTCATATGCCAAGATGTATATACCAGGTCAAAAATAAATTCTGTTTTTTTAATGTGCTTTGGGAGTTGTAAGACAACAAACAGAACTCATCTATGAATCCTACTTTTTTCCCCCACTTAATAGCAACTAGTTCACATTCATCTTGAACTATAAATAAACCTTCTCTTAAGGTCAACTTTCTGCAATTTTCAAAATACAATATCACATTATCCTTTACAAAGAGATGGAAGACCTAAAATTGAATATTCAATACCCACCATCTTCCTGAAATTCTCCTTTGGCTCAGGCCATTCTCCAGATGAAATCATATGGGCAAGAAGTCACAGTGGCATTCCAATAGCCAAGGAATAAAGTGTATAGCACTACACATAGAGAATCAATTCTAGAATTTTATTACTGATTCAGATTTGAAATAGCAACAAATCTATTTTGGATAACAGAATAATGAAGTTAGTTGGCATAATTCAACATAATAAGTAAAAATTTTATAAAGTAGAAATTATTTCCATAGCTAATAAGAAGTCCATGGAAAAAAATATCTAATTACCATTCTTTATCCCAGAAGTATCGTGTATATTTAAAGGATAATTCTGCTTTTAAAAAGGGGACTTTGCAGCCCCCACCCCAGGGGGAGATTGGGAGGGCACATGCCTGGCCATCCGGGCCCCACCCCCACACAGGGAGGTACTGGTACGCAGATGGAGGCGGGGAGGGAGAGGGGGGGAAGAATGCCCCTTCCATTTCACTCTCACCCCAGCTAATATTCAGGAGGAGGAAGAACATACATAATACAAACTCCATCATAGAATGGGTGAGGGACCAGGTAAAAATCCAGCCCACAAGCTTGAGCTGGACAAAGCAGATGGACAATCAAGAGAACCAGTGCATGCGAGACAGGAGAAATAACTATGGAAACACGATGTGATGAGGTGCACTTATATGCTCCCTGCATCTAGAAGACCCAAGACTTCATTTCAGAGATGCCTTTTAGGAGACCAAGACACCCCTCCCCACACTATGGGAGAGTAGAGGAGAGTCAAGAACTGGGGGCATCAGTTCCACAGCAGGGCTGCAAAGTGAGACTGAGGACATGATCTACAATGGCCAATCATGGATGCCTGTATCTACAGAGAAACTTCTTCACCAACACTGGCAGCAGGTGAGACCCACCATATTTGACACCAGAACCATGAGGTAAAGCAGCAAAACAACAGAGATGGGAGTGGAGAAGTCAGCCTCCAGTGAGAAAACATGGACAGACCACAAATAAATACAGACTGGCTGCCCAATGCAATCTTAAGACTGAAAACCTACCAGCAAGGTTTGCCTGGTTCCAACAATGTAGTCCCTCACCCAGTGAAAGAACATTGCCACAGGAAAGAAAGAGACTAATGGACTTAACACAGACTAGTAAACAACAAAGAACGGGTTTTGAGAGAATGGAGGGGGCACCAAAGGGAGGAAAGAGGGGGAGGTACCCCAAAAACCATTTACCAAGGCTGTGATTTAAAGAATAAAAATAAATTTAAAATATAAAATACTAAAATAAAAAGGGGGCTTTGCACAAAATGTTTATTTGATGGGCAATTTCATATGTCAGTTTGGCTATAGGCTACAGTCTCTAGTTACTCAACAAACACTAAACAAGGTATTACTATGAAGGTGTTTTGTAGCTGTATTTCAAGCCCATAATCAGTTGAGTTTAAGTAAAGAGAAATAGCCTACGTCAAATGGGCAGGCTGATTCAATCAGCAGAAAATTCTAAGAAACAGAGTTAGGATTTATTTGAAGAAATTTGGCAGTTTTGTTCTCTCCAAAATTTCTAGCCTGCCTTTTTCAGACCTCCTGTTCTACATGATTTCCTACTGACAGTGCTATTTCTTCAATATAAGCTTATTTCTACAATAAATCTTTTATCACCTATAGGTTCTATTTCTCTGGTAGAACCCTACTGATAATCTACTTCTAGAATAAAGGGAGAAAGAGGATGCAACAGCTGAACAGTTAAGAACTAAACACAGCTTTCACAGTATTGCTTCATTACGGAGTAGGAAGTGTTCAAGTCCTAGAACATCAGATACCCCATATTCAAACATAAGTACAAATACACATAACATATGCCATAGCTTCTGTCCAAAGCCATTCATTATACATTCATTTGGCAAATATTTGTTATGAAAAGCACTGGGGAGAGAATGGGGAGCCAGACAGCCATGGTTTCTGCTCTCAGGGAGTTTACTGGCTAGTAAGAGAATCAGGCATCAAAACAATAATTATATCAATACTCATTTAATTGTAATTATGATGAGTGCTAGGAAATACAGGATGCTGTTGGCATACTTAGTAGGGGAATCTAACCAACTGGGGAGGGCTTTGGAAACATTGCTGGGAATGATACTAAAGCTATGGCTGGAAGGCTAAGTAGGCAGTAGCCAGGAAGAGCATAAGAGGAAGAGCATCTTAGGCCCAGGGAACCATCTGTACAGATGCCTTATGAGGAAGGATCTAGAAGAATTCAAGGACCTGAAAGATGGTGACACTGAGTTTTTGTAAATTAAGATTGATCAGAGTATTAAGATTGATCAAATGGCCATGCTACATAAATGTAGCTCTTTAGAAATGGGTAACCATTGTACACTTTTAAACAAGTAGTGACATGATCATATTTGTGTTTTAATACTCTTCTGGCAGCTATGTGAAATTTGGAAGAAGGCCAACTGAATTTGGGGGGACTAGTTACAAGGGTTTTGTTACAGGGAGGAAACAGTGTGGGCATAGACAAGGGCTGGGTAATAGAGATGGAGAGAGATGGCTGGAACAGAATCAATAAAACAATGGACTGCACTGGAGCTTTTCCCAAGTTAAGAAGCCAGGGTTGGTCGGTGAGGAAAGGTAAAGGAGAGAATATCACCATTCTACTTGGGGCATGCAGAGCTTTGCAATTCCTATAAGATACTGACATGGAGATGTGCATCTGGAATTCAGAAGACACCTCGTTCAGGTAAGTAAATGTGGGGTTTGACAGCCTAGTGCCAGGATTTGACAGGGTCAAACAGAGAAGTAACAGAGGTTGAAAAAAAGACCTAGGATAGAAGCCTGGGAGTCCAGGCATTTCAGTGGGTGGAAAATGAACCTAGAGAGCAATCAAGAGGATCCGAGTTGCTGGAGTACACATGCATTTATACAAAGAATCTCCAAGGGCTATCTTATTCAGCCCCCATGTCCAAATGATGTACATTTTCACTGAAAAAGAAATAACCAGTAAGTGTAAGGGTAATGATTTAGGGAAGACTCAATTGGAAAGTACATGAAAAATTTCTAAGTAAGGTGTTTTCCACAATGGGCACCACCTCGCTGATTACTGTTTGCTGTCCTTATTCAGTCTCTGGGTCAAACTGTACTCTCCAAAGTCACTTCTTATTAACACTAATGGTTCAGCCCTTTATGTATAATTAGTTCAAGCAATTAGTTGTAAGGCTCACATTACAACACACTGCTTTAATCTTTTGAAAATCGCCGCGTGTCACATTATTCTGAAAGTGCTTCACTTGAAAGAAAACACTGAACCGATAGAAAGTTCTAATTTAGAAAAGCTCTAAGAAGAGTGCCCCAGTCCCCTAAAGAATCACACAAATTAGTACAGGCTCAGTGACTAAAAGAATCTGGGCTCCATGAAAGGACGTATTTGAATTAAAATTGCACCTTCTCGGACTAGGAACGCTTCTTGCCTTAATCCTCCCCATTAGTAAGAAACAAGATATGCCAGGCAAACTCTGCTATGAGCTGAGGTTCAGAGGGCAATTTGTAAGGCAGTCTTATTATAGCTCATAAAAACAGACCCAGTGGAGACCCCGTAGATCCAGCAGTCACAACAGCAGGATGCATAAGTGGGAGCTTAATGAATATTTGATGATGACATTTTTTCTCCTTTGCATGCTGTTATGAGGCAGCCCCCAACTTGTCAATGGGACCTGTGCCAAAAAGTTGTTTTCTCAAGTCCATTACTGGAACAAGAAACCTATTTTTTCTTTTAAAATTATGTTATAAAAAGGTAGATCCAGGTGATGTGCTAAACTGTAAGAGAGTTTAACTAGTTCCTAGTCATCATTTACAGTCATGCTTTTACGAAGAGACTACATTGAGCACATCTTTGTAAAGATGTATGTTTCCTCAACAACTGTCTTAGCACAGGTAGGAAATAGGAACAACTCCCAGAAGTAGGACACAAACTCATGTGGAATTTGGGCAGAGGGGTAATAGTGAGGCACCAGGTGGGAGGTGGGGCAAAGCAGCTCCTGCCTGACAGATTTAAATCCAAAGATGAGGATGCTATGATGCTCTGGAGGTAAAAGAGGCCTGAAGGGAAAGCTGGTTCTGGGGCCAGGAGTGATCTGAAAGGTAGGTTCTAGCCAAGGTCAGGTATTAAAGACTGGAGGCCATGAGCCTCTGACATCCTGTCACCCAAGGTCTCTGAAATCAATCAAAAGTCATGCAATTACTCCCCTATCTGTACACAGGTGTTCCTAGGATTGATAGGTGACCCAGAACGTCCTTGATTTTTTTTTTACCACGGGCTGTCTGTGTAGTTGTATCCCTTTGGATTTGGTAGCTTGGCTCCAAATGACCATCTGGAACCCAGTTCCCTCTTCCTTCAAGGAGAGACACAGGGCAATCATTTACACATGCAGAAGATACACTGTGTCTACCTTAGTCTTCCAAAACTGATACATAAACTCAAAGAGGCACCATCAAGTTGTAATATTCAAAAGGTCATCATCAAACAATATCACTCAAATACTCTGAATCATCTACATAAATACTCATCTGTCCTAATAGCAGAGGAAAGCAAATTGAAAGTGTCTGCTGATGTCTCTATTTTTAAAGTTGCTTACAGTTTTTGTTTTTATTACAATCTCATTTTTCAGAATGCACACAGCAATAATACTCAGGGACAAAAAAGAAAAAGGTATTATGTCTTGAGAAGCCTTTTAAAATTGTTTAGTAAAGAAAAATGGCAGCCAGGACACAGTCTTCAAGAAGCTTGAGAGATTATTCTGCCCTGACAGATATTGTGGGAAGTCCCACTTCAGTGATCGACACATCCAAATGAGGTCACAGGGAATCATTCTGAAATAGAAGTAAATAACCAAGAACCACTAGATGCTCGAGGAAAAGCTGTCATATGAAAGAGAGATGGAAGCAAGCAAACACAAGCAAGACAACAGGGAGTAAGCAGCACGTACAGGAAACAGGAAATATCATTATCTTCAGGGGATAAGAGAAGACATTGCATTCATGAGACAAGGAAGGAATGCTTTAAAAGAAAAAAAAGGAAGCCTGGCACGGTGGCGCATGCCTGTAAGCGACAACCTATGGAGTCGCGGCTGGGACTGGGGATCGCGGTTTGCCACCCACCTGAGGCAACGTAATGAGACCTAATCCCCAAAAAATAGCTGGGCGAGGTGGCAACTGAGGCTGGGGATTGCTTGAGTCCGTGGTACCCTGGGCAACGTGAGCCTGTGGTTCCACGGGCAAAAATAGAGAGATCGAAAGAGACCAAGAGAGAGGAGAGAGGAGAGAGGGGGAGAGAAAGAGGGAGAGGGAGAGGGAGAGGATGAGGGAGAGGGAGAGAGAGGGAGAGGGAGAGAGAGAGAGAGAGAGAGAGAGAGAGAGAGAGAGAGAGAGAGATTGAGATAAGCAAGACTCAAGAGAAGGACTGGAAAAAAAGGTTGAGCTCTTTCAGAAAATAGAGCAAGAAGATTAGGAAGAGATGTGCTGAAAGATAAGACAATGAGAGTCAATGAACCTTGAAAGTCCAATATTCAAATAAAAAAATTATAGAAAAAGAGACTGGAGGAAAGTGAGGAAGAGAATCATCAACAAAACTAAAGATGTCTCACTCACATCATAAGGACCTAAATTTTTCAGACTGCATATTTGCTCATCAAATACCCGGAAAAATTGGATTTAAGAATCCAATGTGCTAACTACCAGACAGAAAACAAATATGAATTAGATTCAAAGGAATGGGTTTTGAACAACCGTCATCTTTTTAAAAATACTGGAAGAGAAGGATCAGTGGATTTATACCTTTAATATGTGAAGAAAATTATTCCCAATGTAGAAGTTTATGTCCAAGCAAACATCAACCAAAAATGAGAAGAGCATAAAAGTATTTATAGGCATTCAAAGACAAAACCCTCAGGAAGTTAGGGCGTGCTTCATTTGAAGAAAAAAAAGTGTTTCATTCGAAAAAAAAAAGGGGGGTGTGCTTTATTTTAAAAAAATAGAGGGGGGGAAAGAACATTAATAATAAAAAAAAACAAAAAAATAATAAAGCAGATATTGGTTAAAAAAAAAAAAAGAAATCATTCTAGTAGAAACGAGCCAGATAGAAAGGGACAGAAACCAAATGGTCTCACTAATATATGGTCAACCAAATGAAACTACACAAGGGGAGAGAGGGGACCAGCTGGAGCAGGCAGGGAGGGGAGGTGGTGGGTGACCCCCAGGGACTGAAATAATGCAAAATATATATTAAAAAATAAATTAATTAAAAAAACAATAATAAAAACAGGACTAATGCAAAGGAGAGAAAGGAACATATAAGTTGATTAAACCCAAATATATCAATAATTGCCTAAAATGTAAATGGATTAAATATTCAAACTAATGGACAAAGGTTTTAGACTGAAATAGAAATCTTCTTACTATCTACAGGTAGAAAAAGGTTGAAAGTAAAAGTCTGAATAAAGATGGATAAACTAGAACCAGTATCATACAAAATGTACATTAAGATGAAATCATTGACAGAGATTTTTAAAGCATTTCATAGTGATAGAGGGTCAATCCACCAGAAAGATTTTATTATTATTACTATTATTTACTATTATTATATTTATTTATTTATATATATTTATTATTTACTATTATTATATTTACTCAACACTATCACTTTAAAGTTGACAGAAGGATAATAAATTAAACACAGAATTATAGTGGGAGATTTTAACATACCTCTGTCAGAAGTGGAAAAAAAATTAGACAAATTTACTAAGAATATGTATCTGCATGATAAATGAAGAAATGTGTGCCCTCTTTGCACCAGATTTGACTGTTTCCATATTACTGGGAAGAATTTCTCATATTGTGAATATTAAGCCTTCTGAGGAAGGAGGGAGGAAGGAGGGGATGAGTGAGATGAGACTGGAGGATGGGAGGGCCAGGATTAGGTACTTGAACAGAAAAAAGAACCAGAGTGAAAAAACAAGTGGTGAAATTAAAGTAGGGTTTACGATTTTGTTATCTTTAGACAGCACAGGTCAAACCTGGTTGTGTTTTTATGAATAAAGTTTTATTGGAACACATCTATTCATTTACATATTATCTGCCTGCTTTGCTACAAACAGCAGAACTGAGTAGTTGCAATAGAGATTTTATGATCTGCAAAGACCAAAATAATTACCATCTGGCCTTTTATAGAAGAAGCTTGCCAGCCCCTGGTATAGCAGTTGGTATAGAGTCCGGACCCAAACCATGGGGAGTCACTTACTAAGTATGTGACCAAGAGCAAGTCACCTACTCACCAGTGCCTCACTTTCCTTACAAGTGAGTCTGTAAGCAGGGCTACTTCTTGATCTCACGGGGCTATTATGAATTCTTTAAATTAAATCAATAGAAGGAAACAGAATATATAACATAAAACTAATTAAAATATGTAAAAAATGCTTAGAACAAAGTCTAGACTTTTTTTTTTTTTAGACTAAGTCTCGCTATGTTGCCTGGGTTAGTCCTAATCC
Source organism: Uropsilus gracilis (assembly GCA_004024945.1). Classification (NCBI taxonomy): domain Eukaryota; kingdom Metazoa; phylum Chordata; class Mammalia; order Eulipotyphla; family Talpidae; genus Uropsilus; species Uropsilus gracilis. The sequence goes on along the minus strand of PVHY01003645.1, from coordinate 60,163 downwards.
TGCAGACTCAAGCGATCCCCAGCCTCAGCCTCCCAGGTACTGGGATTACAGGTGCGCACTACCGCACCCAGCATCTTTTTTGAGACCAGGTCTCACTATGTTGTTCAGGGTAGTCTCGAACCAGCGAACTCAAGTGATCCCAGGTCTCTTGCCTCACAGCACTTGGATTACAGGTGCATGCTACCACTCCCGGCTAGCCTAGACATTTTTAAAGTATGTGTTAGTGAGAAAAAAAAAAAAAGTTAGCTGACTGCAGTGATGCACGGCTTTAATCCCAGCCTAGGACAGGAGGCTGAGACTGGGAATCACTTGAGTCCACGGGTTTGAGACCCATCTGGGGCAACATAGCGAGACTTAGTCTCAAAAAATAGCAGGGTGTGGTGGTACCTGCCTGTAATCCCAGCTACCTGGGAGGCTGAGGCTGGGACCGCTTGAGTCCAGGGTACCACAGGCAACAAGAGTCTGCGGTTCTCCAGGCAATACAGCGAGACCTAGCCTCAAAAAAAAAAAAAAAATGTTTAAGATCAAGCATTAACAGTGAAAGTATTCTCTTGGACAACATTTCATTTCCAATAAAATCTTGCTAATCATCTCACTGGCTCACTAGTCCTTTAAATTCAATCTCCATAAGTTGATTAATATTTGTTTATTATCCAATAGTCAAGAAGGGAAAAATATTCTCAATAAGAGTTAGGAGTCATTACCTCTTAAATCATACATTCTTAAACCAGTTTCAATTTAATTTTAGAAAGGTCTCTGAACATTTGTGATCTCTCAAAATCTTTTCAAAGTACTCACTCCAATCCCATTTCTCCCCCCAAAAGATACCCATGACCTATGACTTCAGGTCAGTACACTTGAGGTTCTTACAGGTGACTTCTGCCACCCAGATGTTCACTAATTTACCTCTGTGGGTATCTCCTGTTGGCAGGTGTACTCACAGCTGGAAAACTAACAGAATGAAAAATGATCCCCCAAAGACAGGTTCACTTGCTAATCCCCACAATTTATGAATGTGACTTATATCGCAGAAAGATACATGTGATTAGATTAGGGACAAAAGAAGAGGACCTGTCCTAGATTATCTGGGATAGGGGTGCTACATGGAAATTACATGAGCCCTTCTAAGAGAGAGCAGAGGGAATTTTTTTTTTTTTTTTTTTTGGAAACTGGGTCTTGCTATTTTTGCCCATGGAACCGCAGGCTCTCGTTGCCCTGGTTACCACAGACTCAAGCAATCCCCAGTCTCAGTTTCCCAGGTAGCTGGGATTACAGGCGCGTGCCACCACGCCCAGCTATTTTTTTGGAACTAGGTCTCGCTACGGGCCCCAGGCGGGACTCGAACCGAGATCCCTAGCCCTGGCCGCTTCATAGGCTGAAGCTTACAAGCACGAGCCACCGTGTCCGGCCGGGAGTATTGACACATGCAGAAGAGGAGAGAACCAATACAAAGAAAGGGGCAATAAGATGAGGCAGAAACTAGCCACAAGTCAAAGAACAAAAGCAACCACCAGAATCTGGGAGAGGCATCTCCTCTAGGGTGTCTGGAGAGCATGGATCCTGCCCATTTCCACTTGATGAAAATGATAATAGGTTTCTAGTCTACAGAACTATGAGAGACCAAATTTGTAGTGCTGTGAACTACCAAGTTCATGGTGATTTGTTAAAGCAGCACTGGGAAACAAATACGCAAGTCCTGTACCACACACACAGTGGGACACACACAGGGCTATCTTTATGAACAGGGACCTAGCAGTTGCACCACCTTCTGATTGGTAAAAAAATCCGCAAAACAACCCTGTAAGTTGATAAGGTGATCACTAAAGCCTTTGGCAAGTAAATTAAATCCTTTTGTAAATGATTTCACAAAAATCAAAATTTTTAATGCTCTCATCACCTTAAAAACCAAAGAATGAAAAACAGTATCACTTGCAGGATGGTCTAACCTGGGGAAATGGCAGCATCTTTGCTCATAATTTTATCAGGGCTGTCTGAGGAAATATTTCTATTTTTAAATATAAGGATTTACAGGGGTTTATAAAGTTCTTCTCATTGTTATAGGTAAATTCAAAGCAGTAATTGTAAATTGTAGCATTGGATTAGAGATTTTATATTTGGTGAGCATGGGGGTCTTTGGTTAGTGTTACAATTTGTGTAGATGTTTTACTGTTTAATGGGAAACCGGGGCTCTGGGGGTGATAAAAAAAGATCCTTTCAAACTTATTTGAAACCTAGCTTTAATATGATATGTAGCCATTCTGTCGTAGTAACTAGCAGCAGTTGGTATATACTATGTCTGACCTGAGTTATTTCTTCAGTAAAACCAGCACCAGCAACACATCTGCTTCTGATGTAACTCTTTTTTTAAAATACTTCTTTTATTTCCCATTTTAAAAAAAATTGATATAACTATTTTTTCTAACATTCTATCAAACATTGGATTGAACATGTTAGCTATTTTTGACACATAAAAATATTATGCCCAGATGGAATCTAAGGTTAAAGGAAGCTAAAAGATTGTATAACAGCTCTTGAATTCTTTTAAGTAAACCCAAGATTAACTTTCATTGAAATTTGTAATAGGAAAAACATAATAAATTACGCTAGCATGGTTTTGTCCTCTTGGTCTCCAGCATCTAGAGGAAAATTCCCAAGTAGTGACAGTGATTTTCACGTAGTTTGTGAACTCAGGTTCATTACTGCATCTTACTTGTCAGAGAAAAATCACCTCTCATCTCTCTCCTCTCTTTCTGTGGACATAATGTGCAGCAACTCTATTTTTTTGAGACTAGGTCTTGCTATTTTTACCTGTGGAACCACAGGCTACCGTTGCCCGGGGTACCACGGACTCAAGCAATCCCCAGCCTCAGTTTCCCAGGTAGCTGGGATTACAGGCACATGCCACCCCACCCAGATATTTTTTGGGACTAGGTCTTGCTGTGTTGCCCTGAGCGGGACTCGAACCGCGATCCCTACCCCCAGCCGCTTCATGGGCTGAAGCTTGCAGGCACGGGCCACTGTGCCCGGCTACATGCAGCAACTCTTCAAGATAAATCTAACTACTGAAAAACACCTTAACCCTTCCTACAAAGCAAAAGTTAAATGCTGACTTTTTTAAAATAGTCAATAAAATCCTAATCATTAGACTTTCATATATATTAGTGAAAGGATTGTTGTAGAAAAATTAGATGACTCATCTGATGAACCAACATATTGAACAGGACTGAATGGTTTAAGGTCAGATATTGGCTCAACTGTGACTAGTTTACTTAACACTGTGAAAAGTAACTTTAAAAGATGGCAGAATTAATATAATTTCTTTGCCCAGCCTTTGATACTTCCACAGCCAAGAGCCTAATGCTTCTAAAGTGTGACAAATGATCATTCTAATTAAAACTGATCAAATACTTAGCTGTGCTGCTTAGTGGTATAATGCCCTTAAGAGGATTAGACAAACAATTCTGGAAATATACAAAGCTATCATGTTTGTTAATGAATTTCTGGTAGAAAGAAAAAATATGTTAGTGTTTTACTAAATGACTACATGCAACTTCTCATTTGTCCAGTTAAGTGACTCAAAATGATTTGGCTATCTGTACTGGAAATGTCTTCTTCTACTGGTTGCTTACTTTTTTGTTCCTGCCCATTATTATAGATGAAAACAAATTGAATTAACAATGTTTCCTTTATGAAGAAAGTTATTTATGTCTTGTTTAAGAATGTTTTGCTTTCCTTTATCTGAATGCTTTATCGTTTTACTTTTCTCAGATCTACAATCTAGACCTTGCATTAGAATTGTATTAAAGAACTAGGGTTTCTTAGACCAAGAAAAATTCTGTGCACTACTTTTTCCTATATTACTTTTCATTATTATCATCTGGGATTAACTACAAGCTTCCTTGTGACTTTAAGCCATTACAGACATTACCAACACCAAAGAGAACTTAATGCTTTAGAAACTTTTTTCTTTCCATCCATTTCCCTTCATCTTTGATTTGGTCCTTTTCATGGAGTTAAACATGAGAGTTGTCACTTCAGTCTCTCCTCATAGCAGTTCTTATTCACCAATCACATAACACACACACACACACACACACACACACACACACACACACACACACAAGTAATATGGACCAGTTCATTTTGGATCTCTAGGGAACTGCACATGAAATAAGACTATATAATTTAACATGTGGGAACCTGGTGGTCAATGATCATTCTATTTTCTTAACAGTGAAACTGAGAAGGTTGGGGCTGAGGGTGGGATGTGGGGAAAGATTATCAATAACAATGCCTTTTGGGCCTATTGTGGGTAGGAGAAATAATGTAAGACCCTGATACATAGTAGGCACTAAAGAAGTCAGCAAATAAATAGTAATTCTTTTAAAAAAAGCAATCAATGGGCCCAGGGCTCGCACGGGTCTCTGTGCCCGCGCACCCCGCGGCCACGCCACCATGGCGTGGCGCCGTGGTCCGCACGCACCGGCTCCTCGCACTTCCTCGAGGTCAGGCGGGGAAGGGCTGGGGTCAGCCTGGAAAGAGACCGGGCCTGCACCGCACATCTAAGCCCTTTGACAACGCAGGGCTGGTTGCGCGGGGGGAGGGTCGGGTGGTATGTCCGCCAGTCTCCCCTGGGTTTGCCTTCAACACGAGAGTTCTAATCAGGAGTGATACCTTAAGACAATAGCCATCCATAGAAACCAAACCAGTGAGATACTGGTGGAAAGTCCCTTAACATGTGCCACCTGGGCAGGACTCAAGGGGAACAAGGCGAGCACCACACGCATTGAACTGGGAGAACCAACAAAATATGAAGCCTACAATGTCACCGAGGAGATGTGAACAAAAACTTGGCACAGAGAAGCTGTCAATAAGGGCACTGCACACCCTCTTTGTTTAGAGGGAAGATACCACAGAAAGCTGGGCATGGTGGCTTGTGCCTGTAATCATCAGCCTGTGATGCAGCCGGGGCTAGGGAACGTGGTCTGAGTCCTGCTCGGGACAACACAGCGAGACCTAGCCCCAATAAGCTGGGCGTGGTGGCGCACGCCTGTAATCCCAGCTACATGGGAAGCTGACGCAGGGGATTGCTTGAGTCTGTGGTACCACAGGCAACAGTAGCCTGCGGTTCCACGGGCAAAAATAGCAAGACCTAAACTCAAAAAAAAAAAAAAAAAAAA
>PVHY01003645.1:8034-54883 GCA_004024945.1 Uropsilus gracilis | reverse complement strand
TCCAGGGAAATCGCACCCTCACCAAGGACGAGGAAATGGATCAAAGAAAAAAAAAAGACTAAAGGACTAAACAAGGACAAACAGCAAAAAGAAAGGAGGCAAAGAGACCAGGGGAGATGTGGTGTGTGTGTGGGGGGGGGTAATTCCCATGGGGATTAGCAGTTATACAATCATATATTGTAAAATATGCAAAAATAAAAATTTTTTAATTAAAAAAATAAATAAAATAAAAATAAAAAAGCAATCAATGAATCAATAAAACCATTAACCAACTTAATCAGCTACTTCTAAATATTGCTGTTGGAAACTCTAACCACCTCAGCTAGGTCTCTCTACTCACTGCAAGGGCCAAGCACATTTTACCACTTTCCCTCAGTCTCTATTTCACATCTCTGTCTGCAAGCTTACTTTCAACAGATTCCTTGGGAACTTCCACTTCTTGTCAAGAAGGAACAACAAGGAATTAATTTACCTTCCTACCCAAAACAATCAAGAAAGTGGTCAAAATATACAAAGAAATGGTTTTCAAGACACGATTATGCAACAAAAGCACTAAATTTGAAACTGAAGTGAGTTCTAAGGTTGGACAAGCTCCCAGCAGTGACAAAGTGAAAACCAGGCAAGGACCAGCAGATGAACTGAGTTGAGAGACAACACAGCTATAGTTTGAAGAAACAGAAATAGCTTTACAAAGCGAGAATTCTAGAGATTTTGAAAGGAATTCCTATCAAGAATTCAGCTGAGTCATATTCGCAGGTACCATACTTAAGCACCATTCTAGTCCCACCTAATAAATATTGAAGTAAGATTTTAAAGAATCAATTTCCAAGCATATTAATTGCATCAATGAACAAATCAGAAGATTATTTATAGGAATTCTAAAATATCCAGCATCCAATAAGGCAAAATTCACACTATTTGGCACTCAATAAAAACAATTATTAAGATAGACAAAGAAGCAGGAAAATTACGCATAATGAGAAGATATCGATTCTGAATCACAGCTGATCCAACTATTAGAATTAGCAGAAAAGGACACTAAGAGTTTTGATTTTATTGTGTATGTTCAAAAGTTATATAAAGATGTGGGTGCTATCTCAAAAGACCTAAATATCACTTCTAATGATGAAAATTACAAGGTCTGTGATGAAAAATACTGGATAGGATTAGTATTTTAGACACTGCCAAAGAAAAGATTAATAAATAGGAAGTAATTTTCCACAATCAAAGTATGAGAAGAGGAAAGGGAAACTGAAAAACTAAATAGAGCTGGCATGGGTGTGGAGAGAAAGGAACACTCTTACACTGCTGGTGGGAATGTTAACTGGTCCAGCCACTCTGGAAAGCTGTATGAAGGACCTTTAAAGTACCAAAAATGGAACTACCATTCGATCCAGCATCCCACTTTGAGGAATTTACCCAAATGTTACAAAAACACTAATTCAAAAGGACACCTGTACTCAGATGTTTATTGTAGCTTATATACAAAATCCAAGAAATAGAAACAACCCAAATGCCACAAAGTAGACAAATGAATCAAAAAGCTGTGGTATATGTACACCATGAAATATTATTTATCAATCAAAAAAGACAGACTTATGTCATCTGTGACAACATGGATGGAGCTAAAAGGAACCATGCTAGCAGGAATAAGAAACAGAAAACTACTAGATGGTTTAACTTATATGAGGGCTATAGAGAAAAACAAACAAGCAGACAAGAAAAAATTTAAACTGTCAGCAGAACTGGACAAGGGGGAGGGTGGGAAATGGGGTGGGATGGACATGAAAGTTTAAGATGATGGTGCATAGGTGATATGGTGGTGGGAGAACCTTGCAGCTGACAATGATGTAAAAAATAAGTTAATAATATTAGTATTTTTTTTTGAGACTAGATCTCACTTTGTTGCCTGGGGAACCGCTGGTTCACGTTGCCTGGGGTATCACGGACTCAGGTGATCCCCAGCCTCAGCTTCCCAAGTAGATGGGATTACAGGTGCGCGCCACCACGCCCAGCTATTTTTTGAGACTAGGTCTCGCTATGTTGCCCCAGTTAGGTCTCGAACTCACAGCTCAAGAGATTCCCAGTCTCGGTTTTGCTCCACAGGCTGTGATTAAAGGCACGTGCCACCGTGTCCCGAGCAAATAAATAATTTTAAAAAGATATAATTTTATTTTCCAGAATCTAAAAAATAAAATAAAAAATAAACAGAATCAGTGAGCTACATGACAACTTTAAGAGCCCAGTACAGGAAAATAGAGTCCACCAAAAAGAAGGAAACTGAACAAGGGAAGAAAACAATTTTGAACTGATAATGGTAGAAAAATTACAAACTTCTTAAAAATGAAAATATCACAGATCCAAGAAGCTCAATGAATTCAAGCATAACAGACATGAAGAGAATCTCATTAGATTACATCATAACAAACTGCATAAAAATGTTTTAAAAAGAGCATCTTTAAAGAAGTCAGAAGGGGAAGAGACACAGTATGTACAAAAATAACAATAGCAGCAGACTTGTCTTTACAAAAAATGCAAACCAGAGGCAGCACTTTAAAATGCTGAACAAAAATAATATTATCTACATAGATACCAATTCCAAAATTGAAAGCAACACACAAAGGATTTCAGACCCATGAAAATTGATAAAATTTATTATGATTAGACTAAGAAAAGTTAAATGATCCTTTAAGTAAAAGATAAACAACTCCATATAGAAATGTGGATCTACAGAAAGCTATGAGGGATACTATAAATCATAAATATAAATATATTTAAAATATTCTATATTAGGAGCCCATATAATAAGCATACACTGCAGTATCACATCAAAATGGTGATTAACAAGTGTAACTCAACAATCTGGATTCTGCCATTCCCCCCAAATTGCTTTTTCTAAATGGTGCAGTCAATTTTCCAATAAATTTTTACTAAGGAGCAATCCAATGGACTGAATATTATTTCTCCCCAAAATTCATATTTTGAAATCCTAGTGTTGGGAGGTGAGTTCCTTGTGAAGTAATTAGGCCATGAGGATAAAGTCCTCCTGCATGAGATTTAGAGCTCTTATAAAAGGGACCACAAAGAACTCTCTCCTTCTCTCCTTCTGCAAGTGAGGATACAAGAAATCTATAATTGGGAGAGTGCAAGCACCAGAACCTGGCTACGCAGGCTGCCCAATCACAAACTTCCAGCCTCCAGAACTATGAGAAATAAATTTCTGTTGCATGTAAGCCACCCAGTCTGTTACTTGATTACTGCAGCCCAAACAGACTAAATGCACCCACAATGTGATCTGATTTTAAGGCTGATATCACATCTAAAAGAGCACTACAACTGAAGTAACAAGCACATGTAAGAGCAACGGTGAACCTTAATCTCCACAGATTTCTCATGATGAAAAAGAATATTATTGGTCTATCAACACTTTTTTATATCTGTACACATATTTGTAAATCAACCCTCATGAGCACTATGAGGCAGGTCAGATAGCTTAGGCATGTAAGGGAGCACTATGAGGCAGGTCAGATAGCTTAGGCATGTAAGGGTCAGTACAAATCTGGCACTAGTGTGGACATCTCATCTGCAAAACCTCTCAGAACCTCATCTACAAAATGAGAGAAGTAAACCAAATGGTTCTTGGAAATTTTTCACAATTCGGGTCATGGCTAGAAAGATTAATTAATATGAGACACTTTGAGCATCTTTTTGTCAGAGATATTCCTAAATGGCTCCTGAACCATTATTTTGAATGCTGACCATTCATTCTTATTTCATGAAAACCAGCTGTCTACCAACTACCAATTTCCAACATTGCCTACCAATATTTTCTCTGCTAACCAAGATTCTTAACAATCTTCCAACCACAAAAGATGAATTAATCTGAATTCTCAATAAAATGCCCAAATAAATTTGCAAAGATGCATTTTAGGAACATTTCTCTACAAGTTTCTGTAATCCCTAGAGAAAATACAACTCAAAGGAATTATAGAAAATAAATAAATTATCAGGCAAAACACTCTTCTCATAATAAACAACCACATATTCTGGCACAAAGCATTTTTAGATGCAATCTAATAATCAAACCACATATGGAGAGTAAAACTTGGGAGAAAATATATGAACTCATTTGTCAGAAACAACATTTTTCTACCATCCTCAAAAAGAGATTACTAATTTCCTATTTTAAGTATAGTCATCATACCCACAGCAGAAGAAGAGAAAGAAAGTTACATCATTATTTGTGGTAGTTTTTAAAGTGTCTAAAGAAATGGAATCTTCTTTGCATTTAATTCATTAGTTATTGCTTTGCAGAGAAATGGGTCATCACTAGCCATAAAGAGAGTAACTGAAAAGTTCCAGCATTTTAAAGAAATGCATCTTAACTTCTGTTTACTTTATTGCTAGTTTTAGAAAATATAACCCCCAAATCCTGATATTTCACTTTATGTGGCAAAAAATAATTAGGCATTCTCCTCAAAGTATTTTTAAAAATATCCCTTAGAGAGAAACAGAAATAACTGTCTGTTAGTTGGACAAACAGAAGTCTGACACTGCTTTACCCAAAAATCCTCTAAACTTTATTTTATTTTTTAAATAGTTCATTTATATATATTTCACATCATTTTAATCCCCGGGGGTTGCCCACCACCTCCCCTCCCTGACCACTCCAGCTGGTTCCTCCTCCCCCGATGTATACTTTCAAATGACTGTCCATATATTAGTGAATCCATTTGGTTTCTGTCTTTTTCTTTCTGACACGTTTCTTATCCTCTAAACTTTAGAGGAGAAACTACAAATTTTTTCTTCAGTGCTCCCGAAGATTATCATGTAGACACAAACTAAACCTATAATTAGCATATCTAATAACAAACAATGTAATTTTTTATGAATCAAATAACAAAAATTATATATTCAATACTCATTGAATGTCCACTATGTGCAAGGTTTGTGAAGTGGGAGTTAAAGAGATGAAAAGATAGAGCTCTATGTTTCTATGAACATTTCGTAAATAGCATTGGCTTTGGGTATTTAATAAGTGAAAAATTATAAAAAAAAATCTTTATTTTTTAAATTTTTTTGAGACTAGGTCTTGATATTTTTGCCCGTGGAACTGCAGGCTCACATTGTCCGGGGTACCATGGATGCAAGCAATCCCCAGTCCCAGCTTCCCAGGTAGCTGGGATTACAGGTGCGCACCACCACGCCCAAGTATATTTTTTTGGAACTAGGTCTCACTACATGCCCCAGGCGGGACTTGAACCGTGATACCTAGCCCCAGCCGCTTCATAGGCTGAAGCTTACAGGCACGAGTCACCGTGTCCGGCTTGAACAAAGAAAAAAACCTTTAATTATGATCAGTTCAAGGGGGCACTCTGTGACATCTGGTCAGTTACTCAATGGTAGCAAAAGGTTGAAAACTCAAAATTTCAGCAACCAGGGAACCAGAGAATACAACCCCAAACTAAGGAAGTAAAAATCACCCTGTCATCTTCTGAGAAGACCCAGGAAAACCGTGAGAAGTACACAAACACCCTCAAGATCAAATCAACCAATATGTTAAGTATGAAGAAGAGGGAGTGGTCAGGTTTGGGGAAGAACAGCAGAGAGAAGGGAGAAGAAAGTCTACTTTTATTTATCTAAAGCAGAATTTTCATAGTAGAGCCAAATTTTTAAATGGACCCTTTACATATGGACCCACAGAAGCACTAATTTGATTTTCATAAATTAGGTTTTAGGTTATTATTTCTTTTAATTGTTAATTAGGATTAATGTCTTTAGCCTTATTTTCCTACCTTCCAGATTGTACTTACATACTGAAGATAGCAAAGTCAGAGTTAATAATCTAGTGTGTAGATGAGGCTACATTCAAGTTCCTCTCAGAGAATAAAAAATCCATTAATTAAGATCAGGCATGGTGATGCATGCCTGTATGTGCAGCCTAGGAAGGCACGGCTGGGGCCAGGGATCGCAGTTCAAGTCCCAGTTGGGGCAACACAGTGAGACCTAGTCCCAAAAAAATAGCTGGGTGCGGTGGTGCACACTTGTAATCCCAGCTACCTGGGAAGCTGAGGCTGGGGATTGCTAGCATCTGTGGTACCCCGGGCAATGTGAACCTGCGGTTCCATGGGCAAAAATAGCGAGACCTAGTCTCAAAAAAAAAAAAAAAATCCATTAATTATCATTACTAGTCACTAAACACCAATGAGGTCTTAAATGCTATGTGACTAAGGCAATTTTTAATTTGAAGGACATTTTTCTATTTGAATAATTACCTATAAACTGAGAAACTAAGGGTCAACCAAGTTCTCTTTGGTGAGTTCCACTGCTAGGTCTTTGATGCTCCTACTCTCTAATAGCAATGATCCTCCACACAACTGAGTGAGTTTCTTCTGTGTGCCAGGTGAATACAGAACACTTAACACAACAACCTGAGAGGCAGGCCCTAACAGTATGCCCAGCTTACAGTTAGGAAGCAAATTAGTTCATCTCTATAGGTCTGAGTTTTCTCATCTTTAAAATGTTGCCAATAATAGTACTAACAATAGCCTTTTGTGAAGATTAAATGAGACAATACAAATAAAGCACTTAAAACAACATTTGACATGAAACTGGAGTGGGTTTTGTTGAGCAAAATGAGTCATAAGGAAAAAGACAAATACTGGACAATTTCAGTCATAGATGGATGACAGAGAAGAGACAGTCATAGATGGATGACAGAGAACAGACACAACCACACTCAGACTAACTATTGAAATTTGACTACAGAATGGTGGCTACCAGAGAGGGAGGAGGGTGTGAGGAGCAAAGCAGGAAGGAGCTTATGGACTATGGTGGAGGATTATTGGTGCGTTGTGTCAGCTGTGGTTTGATAACATACCTCTGAAGAGGAGTGAATCTACAGCGCTACATCATATATAGTGTTGTAAACCAATATTACCTCAAAAAATACAATTAAAAAAGAAACAGCAGGCCTGACATATTGAATAGTCCACAGGCATCATGCATACATTTTAACAACTCACAGGACAAGTCTTTTTTACTAATTCCTCTCATACATTTTTACTAATTCCTCTCAAGATATTCTCAGGGTGATTAAAAGATTTGTAAGGAAGACCTCAAAGAGTTTATATCCCTTAATCCTAAATCTGGTCATCCCTAGAGAATAAACAGAATTGTACACAAAAACATGTAAACAAAGCCATTTATTTATTTGCCTGTTTGTTTGACTAGGTTTCGCTATTTTGCCCAGGGAACCCCAGGCTTATGTGTTGCCCCGGCTACCACGGTCTCAAGTGATCCTCAGCCTCAGCTTCTCAGGTAGCTGGGATTACAGGCGCACACTACCACACCCAGCTATTTTTTTGAGACTAAGTCTCATTATGTTGCCCTGGGAGGGTCTCAAACCCACAAACTCAAGCGATTCCTAGTCTCAGCCACACTGTAGGCTGTGCTTAATGACACACACCACTGTGCCCGACTTATTCTAGTTATTTATAATGCTACAAACCACCCGCTAGATTTAACTGCCTAATGCTATGCTTTGTGATAAAATAGAATGTTTGATATCTATTAAAAAGTAAGTTTAGCTAGAAGAACATAAAAAAAAGAGTGACTTTCAGGGTTTGGAGAAGTGAGAGATAAATAGATAGAGCATAGAGGATTATGATAAGTACAACTACTCTGTGTAACGCTATAGATGTGAATACACATCATTATACATTTGTTAAAACCTGTGAATCCTAATCAAATGAGTGAGTGAACCCTAATCAAACTATGGACTTTGGATAATGTGTCAGCACTGGTTGGTCCATCGTCACAAATGTGCCACTCTGGTGCAGGTGCTGATAGTGGAGTTTGGGCTTATTTGGGGGCAGTCATCAAAAAAGACAAACTCATTCGCAGCAACTGATGGAGCTGGAAGGAATTAGACTAGCTGAAATAAGTCAGAAAAAAAAATCTATAAATATGTAGTCTCACTTATATGTGGAATATAGAGAAATCAAACAAAAGGTCAAAAAAGAGTCAAAACTAGCAAGCTGATAGTAACAGAACTAAAGCAGACAGTAGGGAGGGGTAGGGGGAGAAAACAAGGGAGGGATGAGTACAAGGGAATATGATGACAGTTCGAGGGGTCAGGAAAACTATGGGGTCTGCAATGGTATAAGATATATACATACATACACAAATATATAAATCAATAAAACTTTTTTTAATAAACTAAAATAAAGAACATCAAGGAGTTCAGTGTGGCTAGTCATCAGAGGGATCAGGCCTAGACATGTCTCTACCTACAGTGGCTGGAGATTAAAAGACTTATTTAAACTCAATTATCAGACAGATTGGATCCAAATCCAGTGTGGTCACTTACTAGAGATGTCTATGACTTAGTGACCTGCTCTCTGGACCATGATTCCTCATCTGTAAAATTCAGTAACAGTATCTACCACAAGAATTTTTCAAAGAGAGGATAAATCTCACATGTTCATGGAAGCTGGCAAACAAAAAACAAGGTGATCAGTCTTAACATTATTCTTTAAATAAATTTTTAATCTAAAAATTTTCCCTGTGTCTGAGGTCTGAGTCACATCTATCTATCTATATATATACATATATATACACACACACACATATATATGTATACATATATATGTACATACATATATATACACACACACACACATATATATGTATACATATATATGTGTGTGTGTGTGTATACACCTTTTTTTTGAGACTTGGTCTCGCTATTTTTGCTTGTGGAACTGCAAGCTCATGTTGCCTGGGGTACCACAGACTCAAGCAATCTCCAGTCTCAGCTTCCCAGATAGCTGGGATTACAGGTGTGTGCCTCCATGCCCAGCTATTTTATTGGAACTAGTCTGGCTATGCTGCCCCAGGTAGGACTTGAACTGTGATCCCTGGTCCCCGCCGCGGCTTCCTAGGCTGCCACTTACAGGCACACGCCGCTGTGCCCGGCACATCAACATGTATCTTAGCTGACCTGCTTTTTTCAGTTAGTCGCCAAGTCCAGAAATTCAACTATATATTATTTCATCAGGAAAAGTCAATGAATCTCCAACCAAAGCCCCAGGACAATCAGAAAGACATGCTTTCACCACATTTCCTGAAAACTCTCACTCTACTTGACTCTTCTGTACTATCTTCAAGAGACCTTTTCTCTTCCTAGAAATTCTTTACTCTCTTACTCAGGGACTATTCTCATCTTCATCCACTCATTTAACTATTCCTCCCATTCTTCCTGTCCCTTAAAAATGGCATCAGTTTCTTAATTATTATCTAAGCATCTCTTACCCACAAAACCTCCTCAGATGCTTTCCAGGCTAAAGAGGTACTCACAGCACTAAATCATATTCTTGGTGTGACACTTACCTCATTAAACTTAGTATTACATTAAATTATATCTTATCTTCCCCATTGGATAGGCAGTTTCTTAAGAGCAGGATAGACAGCTTAATCATCTTTCTTTCTCCCTTAAGACCTAACAAAATCTTTTGAACATAGTCATTACTCTAAGTAACTAAGTGGGTAAGAATATAAAACACTCTTAACAGATTAACATTAAAATAGAGTCTAACAAATACTGCTGACATTTTCTTATCACGCTTAAAGTAGCTCTTGAGATAAGAGATATTTTAACTGTATTTATATTTTACATAATATTTTCCAACTAATTAACATCTAATCTACAATTAACAATAATAGCTGACATACAGTTACATAGCACATACTACATGCTCATTCTAAGAAATGCATATACTCATTGTATTCTCTCAATAATCATGTTTGCTAGGTACTACCTTTCTATTTCCCATTTTACAAATGAAACTAAGGCAGAGGGTTAAATGACTTATTCCAGGTCCTTAAGACTTCCCTAAATGGCCACTGATGACAATAGTGTAATTTTATATAAGCATTTTAAACTCTTTTAAACTTTGTTACAAAAACCTGTTGTTAATAATGTATTTTCTATAACAATATGTACTATAGTTGTAGCTAAAATATATACACACAATGTACTAATACAAGTTCATTTATGTCAACTCTATATTCAGTATTACAACACACTAAATCACTTTATCCTACCTCCAATTGTATTGCCACTTTAATATGGAATCTTCTTGACTAATTGTCCTGGGAAACCTATATTTCTGGATAGATTTTTCTGCATTCTGTATCAATTTTTAAATTCAAAACACTAAGAATACTCATAAATGGGTAATATAAACCCTAGTAATGATTTATCATTAAGCACTAAGAGTCACAGAGGACAACCACAATTATGTTATAAAGCTTGTTGAAAGTAACAATTTAATATATGACTTAAGTTTTTAAAGGCTATATTTAGCTTTTATTGCTTTCCTACCATTGAAAAATAACCCCTTCTATTACAAAATCTGATTCTAAGACGATACACTTAAAGATTTTTGGCTAATAAACCCAGATCTAGTAATAAAGAATTCTGTTATTAAAATACAAAATGAATTTTTAACCAATAAAATTCTTAATATGTGATTAACCACTGATTGTAGTCCCAATTTCTCAACAGTACATTTCTTTGTGTGTGTGTGTGTGTGTGTGTGTATGTGTGTGTGTGTGTGTATGTATGTGTGTGTGTGTGCGTGTGACTTGGTCTTGCTATTTTTGCCCGTGGAACCGCAGGCTCTCGTTGCCCGGGGTACCACAGACTCAAGCAATCCCCAGCCTCAGCTTCCCAGGTAGCTGGGATTACAGGCACGCATTACCACACCCAGCTATTTTTTTGGAACTAGGTCTCGCTACAGGCCCCAGGCGGGACTCGAATCGCGATCCCTAGCCCCAACTGCTTCATAGGCTGAAGTTTACAGGCACGAGCCACCGTGCCCAGCTTCAACAGTACATTTCTAAAGAAAAAATATTTTGGTCTTTGACCAAAAGTAAAAATATCAAAGGATACACAAATGTAAAATAACACTGACTTTAATTATAAAAACAACTTGCCTGAACTAGACTCTTTCCTGCACCTTGTAAGACCATAAAACCCAATGTCCACATCTTGGTTCATTCTCCAGGTCCTTGCATGGCTGTTCTGCCCGGAAAGGATTTGCACCCAGAAATCTTCCATCATTCAGGTTCAGCTCAGACATCTCCACCTCACAAGTCTCTGCCCAGCCAGTACACTCAAAGAAGTTCACTGTTACCACTTGAATCGTATCCCTAAGAAGATAAACCAAAGTTCTAATATTGAGCACCTCTGAATGTGACCTTGAGTTTTTGCAAGATAACTAGTTAAGATGAGAGAAAACTGAAGTAGGGTTTGCAGAATCCATCATGACTGGCATCCTTATAGAAGGGACACAAGGAAGAAGCCAGAAGGAGGCAGACGGAATGATACGACCACAAGAAGTCAAGGAATTCCTTGGGTTGTCAGGAAGTGGAGATGCAAGGAGCGATCCAGTTCAATTTTGAACTTACACAACCTCTAGCACTGTTAAAAGAATATAGTTTTATTGCTTTAAGCCTTTCAGTTCATGGTACTTTCTTTTCTGATTACAAAGTACGGTATTTGGCACATAGTAAGTGCTAAAGAAGCAGGGTGTTAAATAAATAAATGATCCTGCAATTATGATAGGATTAAAGAATAATGATATAAAATTCATTCTTTTCCAATGCTCTGAGCAAGTATAAATGCTCCTGTAACTTAATAACAAAGTCTAACACCAGAGTGTTAGACTTCCCTAGCACTGAGTTAGACTTTGTACCATCTTAACTATCTGGAGCTAGAGAAAACTAGCCTCAGCAAAACAGAAGCAAGGAGTATTCCTCACCCATTACTCAAAGATGTGGCTGACATGAAATTTCTTTTTGAATCAAAGCTTCCTATGTGTCCCTAGAAAGACTCATCTTGGGAAAGGGCAGTTACTATAGTGCCAAAAGCCTGGCATCTAAGGGGAGGACAAAGCAAAAGATCTTCAAGGGGGAAAAGGCAGTTAAGAGTCAGAGGAAAAGCAATAAGAAATGCTTGGTAAAGGAGCCATTAGCACACCCAGGCCATCTGTTTACGGTATGACTAACTATGGACAGTCATCATCTTCAGTCACCCCCATCACATTAGGGGCATGCGATTATTAGAGGCTCTTCATGTAATTTTTAAAAGGGAAGTATGTAAAACATCCTAAAGGAATTCTTATTTTTTTAAAGGTTGAAAATTGAGGCAGGGGAAGGCTCATTTTTAATGGAGTCAAGTGTCACTTGTGGAACCCTCCTTTCCCTTCCCTTCTTTCCCTGTTGATGCCAACAAATTAGGAACAAC
Organism: Uropsilus gracilis; assembly: GCA_004024945.1. Taxonomy (NCBI): domain Eukaryota; kingdom Metazoa; phylum Chordata; class Mammalia; order Eulipotyphla; family Talpidae; genus Uropsilus; species Uropsilus gracilis. Next base: position 42,570 of record PVHY01003645.1, on the reverse strand, counting down.
AGAACAGCTAAGTGCACTCTGTGGCTCCTTTTTTAGGAGGCAATCAAGTGTTCAAAAAAAACAGGGAAGAGACCCATCTGTAACAAAGGAACTTCCACTCGTCTTAGGTCTTAGGAGTCAAAGAAGCAGAAACCCCCTGGAACGAGAGACAAAAGTCTCAGCTTTGTTAAGCATGGTCACTGCCACCAGGGTTCAGGAAAAGGAGGTGAGAGGGGACTGGAAGGAAGGGAGACTGACACCCAGTGATGGAGGGGCTCAGAGGAAACAAAAAGCTGCTGGGCAGAGAGCAAGGAGGGCAGTTCACGCAGAACAGACAGATGGACTGACCTTGAGGATTAATTCCTGCTTGGTCAGCAACTGGCATTTTCTATGTAGACTTTTCACATATAAACTAATTTTCAAAGACATATTGTTTACCAATAAAATAAAAACTACACAATGTCATGAAATTGTAATTCTCTTTTACTTCCAATTCTCTGAATTTTACAGTGCTATAGGGGAGGTAGATTAAATCACTTTTCACTGGACAAGTCTAGAAGAAAATGTAGTTATTTCAGTTTTCTGATTATTAAAATTCTAGGCAAATGGGAGTTTAATATAATGTTTGATGATTGTACTTTCTCTACATAAGAGTTCGCTAAGTGTTGTTATACCATTCCAAGGGTCATCTTTTAACCTTCTTTATCAGAAGACAGTTCCCAGAAATCACTGGTCTTTGGTCTGTTTCTCACTCCAGGACCCATACTATCAAATATACACTGAAAAGAAGTGTATTATGATACAAAATGCTATATGATAGCTAGCTATTTTGACAGAAAATGTATGGGAAGGGAGTTGAATTTGTGTCAAAAAGAAGCAATTTCGCATGATGCCATGTTCACAAGTTTTTAGTATATGCTACTGAGTGGTTTGAAAAATAGATACAATAAATGCACTAGTTAAGGGTCAAATACACTCTGAAATCCCAACAGTCCTGGAAAATTATGGAAAGACTCTTCCAGACACTTCTCCAGCATTGTCCACAAAGGTCATCATGGGTCTCCTCATCTGTGATGTCACATGTCTCTAACCTTTGCACCACCCTCCTCTGTCATCCTTTGCCTTTTAATCACCCAATTTGACACCTCACATTTCTCATAGCATGCTGCTACAAGCCTTTTCACTTCTGAATAAACTTCTTGGTGAAATAACATAGCCACTGAAATATCAGAATTTCTACAGCGAAAAGGAACGTTATGTTCCTTTCTTGGGATATATGTTTCTTAGGATATATGTTTGAATCATTTCTTAGGATATATGTTTAATTCTAATTAATTATTGAATCATTTCTTAGGATATATGTTTAATTCTAACTTCATACCTAGAGGCTAAAAGTCTAACATAACAATTCCTTCCCTCTGTCCCATCAGGTCACTGTCATTTCTAACTGCAATTCCCAACGCAAGTGAAAGATTATGTCTATGAAATTTGAAAAAATCTATTAGTGATGATAATTAAATTATTTTTACATCTTTTAGGAAATAATTTTGCAGCATGACACTGTTACAAAGCCTTTCTCTTCAGCATAACTTTTAAGTATGCACTCCATTGTTTATTAAATTCATATCAGCTTACAATTACCCTTCCCAAAACTCTGACTACTAATCATTTCTTTGGTACTTTGGATTTTGACTTCTTACTGTTCTGTCCCTCAAACTCAGTATCCCTTGGTAGACTGCAGGAGAGTAAAGGAATGAGGAAACAATCATTTCTAAAAGTAAACTATCATAGAAGGTTTGGGAAGTAACTATCAAAATATTCCATGGAATGGGTATCTCAAGAGATGAAGAAGACAACCTTATTTTTAAACCAGGAGGACATAAACGATCAAGGTTTCCAGAACAAGTTCCAAAATGCAGATTCCTAGGTGCTGTACCAGATTTTGTGGTAGTAGAGGGCCTCAAAGCTGTATCCTGTAAAGTAACACATTTTTCCATTTTATGAAAGTAGCTGCATCTGATGGGACCGAGAAACAATACCAGTTCCATCTGTGCTCTTCTAGTCTCATGCTTCTGCCTACCTTCTTTAATGTCTGTTCTACCAGGACTTTCATTCACATGCATGCTGCTCCTAATTCATGTCCCATGAGTATAGCTCCCAGTAGAACAGTTAGCTGGGGTACAAGGAAGTGCAGGGCACCTGCAGAAAACCAAGGTGTGCCAACTTTGTTTTCCTCCTCTTTGAACTTCAGCCTCTCAGGGTAGCCTCTATTTGCTTCCTCAGAAGCAATCACTGTCACCTATTTCTTAGAACACAGTTCAGACCGTTTTTACAGTTACAAATGGAAACGTTTTATAAACTGGTATCTAACACCATCTACTCTTCTACACTTTGATTTGTTCCCTTATTATGGCAATCATTCCATGAGCAATATATAGAATATCATTTTTTATTATGGTAACAACTATTGTTTTGTTTTTTTTTTTTTTTGAAACTGGGTCTTGCTATTTTTGCCCATGGAACCGCAGGCTCTCGTTGCCCAGGATACCACAGACTCAAGAAATCCCCAGCCTCAGCTTCCCAGGTAGCTGGGATTAGAGGCATGCGCCACCATACCCAGCTATTTTTTGGAACTAGGTCTCACTATACGGGCCCCAGGTGTGACTCGAACCGCGATCCCTAGCCCCTGCCGCTTCATAGGCTGAAGCTTACAAGCACGAGCCACCGTGCCTGGCCGGTAACAACTATTGCATATGATTTAGAGGTACAGGATCTCCCCTTTGAAGTGTTGGTACCACACCACACCACACTCACCATCAAGGCACCAGAGTCTATCACCATAATCTAGAGCTCCCTCCCCACTGTGTTCTCTCCCTTCCTCCTGCCTTTCTGGTGGCTTCAGTTCTAGAGTTCAGTTTCTAGGGTTTGTTATTAACTTGAGTTTATCTGACCCGTTGTTGCATTTCTATATATCCCACATATAAGTGATAGCATTCAGTGTTTTTCTTTTCTTTTTTAAACTAGGTCTTGCTATTTTTGCCCATGGAACTGCAGGCTCACGTTGTCTGGGGTACCACAGACTCAAGCAATCCCCAGCCTCAGCTTCCCAGGTAGCTGGGATTACAGGCATGCACCACCACGCCCAGTTATTTTTTGGAACTAGGTTTCGCTACGGGCCCCAGGCGGGACTCGAACTGCAATCCCTAGCCCTGGTCATTACATAGGCTGAACCTTACAGGCACAAGCCACCGTGCCTGGCCTCTGTTTTTCTTTCTTATGATTATTTCCCCTAGGCATTTTCATCCATGTTATTATAAATGGGAAGCAATAATTTTTTTTCATAATTGAATAGTATTCCATTTTGTATATATACCACATATTCCTAATCTGGTCATCGTTTGGGGGAGCTTAGGTTTATTTCATAGCTTGGCTACTGTAAAAAGTGCTGCAAGGAACAGGAATGCAAAGATCCTATCAAATTAGTATTCTTGCATTCTTTGAGTACATATCTAGAAGCGGAATTGTTGAATCAGCTACACAAGTTTTCTTTCTGCTCGTAATTTATTTGTGAATCCCATAGAGATGTATATTTAGTTATCTCTAATTCTTTTATCATTCAGGCAATACTGCAATAAAGATAAAACTCATTTTGTGATGTAAACGTGTATCCATAGAACAATTTTTTAGATTTTCTGGGGTAAAAAGGTAAGTAAATTTTTAATGTGGGCAATATTGCCAAATTGTCTCCTATAGTTGTTGTATCATTTTGTGCCTTTATTTACAATGTATGAGCCTTTCAGTTACCCAAAATTCTTGCCACCATAAGGAATTAATAAATGCCAAGATCTCTGCCAATTTAATAGTTAAATGGTTTAAAATTGCACTTCTCTTATGAGTTGAACATAACTTCCTATTTGGAAATGCCATCTATAATTCATTTTATGTGAACTGTTTATTCATTTTCTTTGCTCCCTTTTTCTTATTAAATTAATAGTAATTTTTCTTGATACACGGGTGCTCTTTGGATATTAAGGAGCTACTCTTTGTCTCTGACACATTATAAATAATTTCTTAACACTCTGCTGGTGCTTATCTTCTGCCTGCCATATACTATCTTTTCTTAAATGAGATTTATCAGTCTTTTATCTTTTATCTTCTACATTCTTCAAGATATTTACTTTTTTTTTTTTAAGAATAGAGACAAAGGCCGGGCACAGTGGTGCATGCGTGTAAGCAGCAGCCTAGGAAGCTGCAGCAGGGACAAGGGATCGCGGTTCGAGTCCCTCCCGGGCCAATGTAGCAAGACCTAGTTCCAAAAAATTAGCTGGGCGTGGTGATACATATGCCTGTAATCCCAGCTACCTCAGAAGCTGAGTCTGGAGATGACTTGAGCCTGTGGTACCCCGGGCAACATGAGCCTGCGGTTCTACGGGCAAAAAATAGCAAGACCTAGTCTTAAAAAAAAAAAGAATAGAGACAGACATCTTCCCGATTATCTGATCTCCATAAACTTTCAGATTCACACTTTATTTTCTCAGTTAGCACTTTCTGAAGTGAGATTGGAAGACAAGCTGGGATATAATATACATTGACTTCCTTGACCTTCCTACTATACATGCTAAGTTTGTGCATCTCTCTTTCCACCTTCATGGAGGTTCACATAAACCCCTACATTTGCTTGGCCTACCTTGGAAAACATACTCTTTTTATAGTTCTTGCTTCAATTTCAAGTTTACTGAGATCAAAAAGAATTTCATTAATGCCTTTTCATAATCAACATGCCATTCAAACTGTGCTACTTTTTCTATTCTAAGGAAATTATAGAACAAAAACTGTTCAGATTTGTTGCCTGATGGGGTGAGAATATGCAAAAACTTGTCTAGCTGCTACAGATAAACAGAATGCAAAAATGTTACCATAACTTAAAATCAGATATTTGACTTTATCTAGAAATAATATAGAGTAAAATTTTACTTCAATGTTATTTTAGTTACTTTAGTCTATAAACTTTGGAAGTTGGTAACTTTGCTACTATGTCAACATTCTATTTTATATAAAAAGCATGAAGGTGGTCTCTTGAAATTTATGATAAAACCTGGGCACTGGCTTATGAGAGGTGAAATAAAGCTATTGCTGGAAATTGAGGCCAGGTTTATTTTAGGTTTGACTTTTGGAAAAAAAAATTCTAAAAATATGCTGCTGTTCTCCCTTCTACTTCCACACTCTTTCCAGTGGGATAGATCTGCCTCAAGAACTACAGTGAGAATCGTCTAAATAAGATGCAAGACAAAAAAATAAGAATATTAATTCTTGACTCAATCTCATCTACATTGTGATTTTTGCTCATATTATCTATGGAAAGAGACTGCCAAAGGAAAGAGAGACATATATCTAGCACAAGATAATTTCCCTTTACCCTTTCCTGTTCATTGACTTAAAAGACAAACTATGGGTATCAAAAAGGCAAACACCAAAAAAACTTAAGAAATGATATAATACGCTCATCATACCCTCAAGCCCAAAACCACTTCTCTAAAGATCTAAATTAAAAAAAAAAAAATCTGATTTCACTTTCTACACTAGCTGTTGAAGGAGAATGATAGAAAGGAAGCTTAAAAGCTCACTATGGAGGTGACAATTGTTTCATATTCTCAATCACTTTCCATAATTTAGGAAAGAACTTCCTTTCCTGTTACTACCAACAGCAAGTAAAGTAAATTATCTGGCACATTACCTCTCAGTTGAATCTGCACTTGGGCTACACTTCATGGGGCAAGTCTCTGTGAAAGGAGAGGTTCAATAGGTATTTTTAAAAAATCTTTTAACTCTAACATCTTAAGAACCTAATGTAAAGGCCATTCAAGCATCAGTACATCAAATATGAGATTTCTCAGCATCTGGGTATTTTCTTCACATATTTTATAAGCTGACAAACAGGTTTTCTTGAACGAAAAAAAAAAAGAAAACCAGGGTATGGTGGCTCGTGCCTGTAAGCTTCAGCCTATGAAGTGGCTGGGGCTAGGGATCGTGGTTCGAGTCCCGCCTGGGGTCCGTAGCGAGACCTAGTTCCAAAAAAATAGCTGGGTGTGGTGGTGCGCACCTGTAATCCCAGCTACCTGGGAAGCTGAGGCTGGGAATTGCTTGAGTCTGTGGTACCCCGGGCAACAAGAGCCTGTGGTTCCATGGGCAAAAATAGCGAGACCTAGTCTCAAAAAAAAAAAAAAAAAAAAAAAAAAAAAAAAAAAAAAAAAAAAAAAAAAAAGAAAAGAAAAAGAAAACCACAATCCTCCATCTCTAAAGAAGATATTTTCTGGTATATTAATTATGAGTTCTTTGCTGTTAGTCTCATTAATACTGGTGAAGCATACTGTAATGACAATCTGCCAAGTTTTATTTAAATGTAATTTAAAATAATTTTTGCTTTCACTTATTTACTTATTTATTTATATAAAGTTAGAGTTAAGTTATACATACTTAAGACTCCTCTCTCTAACCCAGATATAGTCCTGGATATTAAGCTATTCAGGTTGTCCTCCTTTCTAGCTCTGCCTTCTGATAATTTTCTGCAGATTTTCTGAGACAGTAGCCCTTTCAGATAGAATTTCCTCACACAGGTAGGTTTTTTCCCAAGTAATTGTCAAAGCACTGTCAGAAAGAGTTCCTGGATGCTTTGCTTCCTATAGCATACCACCTCATTAACCTAATATTTACAGTTTACAGATATTTAGCATTTACATTATGATTTTAATATAAAAACTATACTCATATGCAAATGAACATAAACTCAATAAAAATGGGTTCAGCTAACCCACAAGAAACCCCATCTTAAGACCAACATGACTCAGAATTCTCAATTCTCTATAAAAACCAAACTGGAGCAGAGACTCAGTCCAGGGCCTTGCAGGTATATTCTCCTCTCCTATCAGGCCCAAGGTTTCCCTGCTGTCACATTCCCCTGATTCTGTCAGGCCAAGAAGTATCTTAACTTGATCCTCTCATCCTCTCTTTGTACTTACTGGAGCTTTAGGTATTGGGACTGCCATGTATGTCAGGGGTACGGCTTTGTTCAATCCAGATGACAAGTGGGGAGGGCCAACTATCCCAGACTTCAAGTTATACTACAAAGCCATAATAATTAAAACAGCATGGTACTGGTACAACAGACAGACAGACAGACTAATGGTACAGAATTGAGTGCTCAGAAATAAAACCATACATATATAGTCAACTAATCTTTGACAAAGGGGGGAAAACTTACATTGGAACAAAAATAACCTTTTCAATGAATTGTGCTGGGAAAATTGGACTAAGACCTGCAAAAAAATGGACCACATCCACACACAAAAAAAAGACAACATCCTCACACCTTGTACAAAAACCAACTTAAAATGGATAAAAGACTTAAATGTCAAACCTGAAACCATAACATACATAGGAAAAAAAACTTGGAAAAAAGCCTCCATTAAGTACAATTCAGAAATCCCTTTCTAGAAAAATCTACTGATGGCAAATAATTGAAGGAAAACATAAACAGATGGGACTATATCAAACTAAAAAGCTTCTGTACAGCAAAAGAGATGACAGAAAAAACTAAAAGAAGCCCAACCTAACGGGAAAAAAATGTTTGCCCTCCACAAGAGTGATAAGGATTTAATAATGAAGATCCACAAGGAACTCACACAATTTTAACAAAAGCAAAACAAGAAGCCCAAACATAAAATGGGGAGAACAAAAAGAAACTTCTCCAAAGAGGAAATACAAATGGCCAACAGATACATGAAAAACTGCTCAACATCACTAGCAATAAGGGAAATGCAAATCAAAACCACAATGAGATACCACCTTACAACAGTAAGAATGGCCCACATCCATAAAATGGGCAACATCAAGTGCTGGCAAGGATGTGGAGAGAAGGGGACACTCTTACACTGCTGGTGGGAATGTAACTGGTCCAACCTCTATGGAAAGCTGCATGGAGAGCCCTCAAATTAATGAAAATGGAAGTACCGTATGATCCAACAACTGCTCTCTTGCGAATCTACTCAAAAGGGACTTCAATGTGGATACAAAAGGACACCTGTACTCAGATGTTTATTGCAGCACTATTTATAATTGCAAGGACATGGAAGCAATCAAAATGTCCAAAAACAGATGACTGGATGAAAAAAATGTGGGATATATACACAATGGAATATTACTCATCAATTAAAATGACACATTGGACGATTTTATGATAACATGGATAGACTTAGAAGAATTTATATTAGCAGAAACAAGTAAAAAAAAAAATAGAAACCAGATGGTTTTGCTACTATATGCGACATGGGAAAGATAAACAAAAATCCATGAAGAAAAGTCAAAACAAGCCAACAACCTAGTACACAACATCATGGGGTGGAGGGGGGGGGAACGACAGACAGGGTGGGAACAGTCAGGGAGGAGGAAGTGAACCCAAGAGATCACAAAGATGTGAAATTTATGTATAAATAAATTATTTTAAAAAAAAACAAAACCCAAAACAAAACAAATGTCAAGTGGGACATAAAGAATAACCCAGAAGGGCTGGGCATGGTGGCACATGCCTGTATGCGGCAGCCTAGGAAGCCATGGCTGGGGTCAACGATTGTGGTTTGAGTTCCACTAGGGACACAGAGTGAGACCTAGTTCCACAAAAACATAGCTGGGTGTGGTGGCATGTGCCTGTAATCCCAGCTACCTGGGAAGCTGAGGCTGGGGATTGCTTATGTCTATGATACCCTGGGCAAAGTGAGCCTGTGGTTCCACAGACAAAAATAGCGAGACCCAGTCTCAGAAAAGAAAAGAAAAGAAAAGAAAAGAAAAGAAAAGAAAAGAAAAGAAAAGAAAAGAAAAGAAAAGAAAAGAAAAGAAAAGAAAAGAAAAGAAAAGAAAAGAAAAGAAAAGAAAAGAAAAGAAAAGAAAAGAAAACCCAGAACTCTGGAACAAACTGGGCCCCAGTGACAAACAGAAGCCCTACTCAATGAATACAGATCATAACAAACTGAAGAAAGATGGTCCAGACTTCTAAATGAAATATTTCAGTATAAAGTAGCCTAAAATGAAGGTGTTCCTGAAACTATCTGCACAATATTTCCACTCTAATGCACAAAATCATATTGATTTGTGTTGGGGTTTAAAAGGATTAGTATGCTGGGCACAGGCGCAGGCGCATGCCTGTAAGCTTCAGCCTATGAAGTGGCTGGGGCTAAGGATCATGGTTCAAGTCTTGCTTGGGACAACACAGTCCCAAAAAATAGCTGGTCGTGGTGGCACACACTTGTAATCCCAGCTACCTGGGAAGCTGAGGCTGGGGATTGCTTGAGTCTGTGGTACCCCTGGCAACATGAGCCTGCGGTTCCACGGGCGAAAATAGCGAGACCTAGTCTCAAAATAAATAAATAAATAAATAAATAATAAAAAGATTAGTAAATATCTAAAACTTGAAAAATAATTCAGGTTGGATCTCTTAATAAGCATTCATGTGTGCCTACTTTACCTTTAAAAATTAATGCAACAATAAGTCATTTTCCATTCCTAGGAAATCTCAATTCACTGATCCATCTAGCCCTTCCCTGAGTTCTTCTCAATAGGGATTTGCCATGATTAGATCCTTTTAAAGCTTTCCACTTTTAGAAAGCCAATAAAATAGAACTACATCTATTGTATTCTTTGTAAGGTCTGCCTTTTCCCCCCAAAAATTTTTTCAACTCAAAGAGGTCTAAACATAAACCTAGAGAAAATTTAGAGAACAATGGGGAAAAATAGATGCTTTACACAAATTCTAAAACCAAAATCAGATCCACCCCACCCACATGAATTCATATTGAACATTTCATTTTTGGTAGATTCTGTCTAGGCAGACCCTTGAAGGCAGACATGTCGATAGCCCAACACTTAATACCATGTCTGGTTCACAGTAGTAAGTGTTTTAGAAATGTTGACCAAATTAAGAAGAAAGCACTTGATGTGCTCATGTCACCTTCATTTGGGACCCAAAGATTTCAGCCCCTCTGGGAAACTGATCTATTCAGGCTTCAATAGCTGAATAGATGGAGCGGAACTGAACAAAGCTCATGAAAACTCAGAATAAGCTAGAACAGCGACTATTTGTTAAGTAACTAGTTTCAGTGACTTTATGTCAATTACACCTAAAATTCGGTTTGGTCCATTTTCTTGACCAAAGATATTAAGTTCATTGTGGATTTTAAATCACTAAACATATGTATTTAGGCAATGTAAAGAATATGTAGCTGAAGCGAGGAATACGGATAATCACCCCTGAGTAAGAGACTTACAGAAAATCGTAAACCCTAAGAGCTTTTTTTTTCTATTTATTTATTTTTTATTTATATATATTTCCCATCATTTCAGTCCCTGGGGGTCACCCACCACCTCCCTTCCCCACCCACTCCAGCTGGTCCCCTCTCTCCCCTTGTGTAGTTTCATTTGGTTGACCATACAGTAGTGAAACCATTTGGTTTCTGTCCCTTTCTATCTGGCTCATTTCTGCTAGAATGATTTCTTCTAGATACATCTAGGTGTCTATAAATTCATCAAATTTGTCATTTTTAATTGATGAGTAATACTCCATTGTGTATATATACCACATCTTTTTCATCCACTCATCTGTTCTGGGGCATTTGGGTTGTTTCCATGTCCTTGCAATTATAAATAGTGCTGCAATAAACATCCGAGTACAGGTGTCTTTTTGTACCCACATCTAAGAGCTTTTTGACTACTTCTGACTTTATTGGTAAGGAACAAGTTTGTTTTTCTTTTCCCCCTTGGGAGGTCTATTTTGTTTGTTTATTTGATATTAAAAATGTTGCCATATTTCCATTCAACTGCTGTTGGAACTACCAACAAGATGCTATCCAAATATTTTTGCCAGGGAAATGCAATTAAGAACTAGATTCTCTTGGAGAAAACTATTTTGCTATCAATTAATTATTTTCTCAGCTGATGAAAAATCAGTGAAAAAATAAAGTTAGAGATGACAAAAAGATGCCAAGAAATATACAGAAAATTTGGGAAAGATTTTTAGAATATGATGAGAAAACCTATCACAATATTTACTAATTAAATAGCTAAAATGATACTCAAGTCAAAATAACACTCTATATTATCCAAGATAAGCTCTAGAAATAAAAGCCTTATATACTTTACAAGTGGTCTCCTGTGGTCCCCACAGGAGAGTATAAGCAACTCTACATTATAAAGACCAGAACTTTAAAGAGTTGAAAGACCTTTCTTTTTCAAGTGGTATGTCAGAAAATAAATGTACTTACCATTCCTTGCAACGTTAGATGGGAAACATTATGGAAACAAACACCATCCCTAAAAGTTTCAGTCCTTCAATCATATCTGGTTTCCTGCATCATGTGAAGTGGTTTTTGGTCTCTGCAGTAATTGAGGATCAGAATTCTCCCCCAAATCAGGCACAACTAATCAACTGTCAAGTGAGATTTGATTTCAAGCTTTCTGATGATGATCCCAGTAAACTCTCAACAGAATGAGAGTTTGGGAAAGACTTTTACAATATGATGCAATGCAAAAAAACCATCAATGCAAAACACATCCTCTGCATCTTAACCCAGAAATTATTTACCTGATTTACATTAGAAAATGACAACACAAAAGTCACTTGGCTTCCTTTACTTCTATTCACAGCACACTTTCTCTGTCACCATCTTCCTCTTCTCAGCAAGGTCACTGCCTGCTCATCCTCCCTGTAGGTCTCCATCACCGGCTGCTGGCAACTCCTGCCTCAACACAGGAACTGCCGCTCATCTCTCAACTGACACCTTTTGGGTCTTGTCTTCCAGTAGCGTGTTCTGCTTATGGTAACCCTGCATTTTTCTCCTAACTTTCAAGTTAGCACTGATCTTTTCTTCTTCTTGTTAATATAATCATCACCTATGGACTCACCAAAACTAAGCACTAGATCATTAGCAGTAACTCCCAAGAACCTGCTTGTCCCTCCCCTCACCATCCCTTTGTTCGTCCCAAAAGACAACCGACAACCAAAGTTTTATTTTGCTCACTGTCTCACTTTTTTTTTAAGTGCATTTCCATATTCATAAATCTGAAAAAAATTTATATGCATATTTGTTTGTTTTCCTGCTTTGTGTAAATTAGTACAACAATTACAGAAATAATTTGGCAATACCCAGTAAGCGGATTATTCATACAACTACTTGAATGTGTACCCCTCAAAATATGAATGAACAGAGCAGCATTCTGCAACTCTTTTGAAACTAAAAAAAAACAGTCACCTAGTAAGAGAATAGGGAAACATACAGTGTTACAGACGCATAATGTAATATTGTAGAGCTGCTAAAGTCCTTGAACCACATCACACACATGGGTGAATGTAGTGACATAAAATCAAATGGGGGGAGGAGGGGAGTCCTAGAAGTTAACAGAGAGTTTGAAACCCCTTTTTCAAGATTAAAGATTTAAAGAGTATTGTAGTTATTAACTACCCTTTTCAGTAAAATAAAATGATTCTTTTGAGAATTCATCCCTTGTCTTCCCAAACTAGACTACTCACTTTGAGGACAAGGGCATCTTTTTAGTTTTACCTGTATCTGTGACAGAGTTTAAACCAGTATCTTGAACAGATAATTGCTCATTAAGTAATTACCTGTGGAATGCTACTTAACCAAGAGTTTTTAATGGGTTTTATTAATCTTCTCCCTAATCTAACATTTCATGCCTAAAGACATACAAAACTTTTCTCTACTTACCCATTTACCTAATTATCTCTCAGTGGTGGTTCTATAGATTTCCAGTCACAAATACTTCATACTGGAAGGACCTTTCTTCTTGGAATAAAGCTAACACAAGGTTAAAGCAATCTAGACACACACAAAAGAATTACAGGATGGGATCCTGTAAAAGTCCAACAGAATCATATTATACTAGAACCAAAAGACAACCGATCAGCCATCATCATTTGAAACTGAAGTATCCTCACCGGAAACCATGCACTGAATGTATAATTGAATTATCTACATGACAACTTAAATATGAGCAAAGCCAGGATTTTCAGACATCCAGAAGCAAAGATAACTTCAAAATATTTCATTTCTACTTTCAGATAAAAATTATTTTTAGGGGGAAACAGGAAATCCAACATAAAAGAAGAACAATATTGTATCAATCAAGGCCTTCCTTATAACCCAATGAGGACTATGCATATTCTCTGTAGGTGATGACAGCTGAGTTACACTGCAGCTTCCCTTCGACCTTGGGAACTCTGCTCTCTTCCAGTTACTGTGAGGTCTTCTGTTTCACTTATTATTAGTCTTTGTATCTGCAATGCTGTACTGTTTGGTAAGACTATCAACATTGTGAGCTTGCAGTACATAAAGCTGTAGAAATGCTTCTAAAAAAACAAAGGCGGGCGAGGGAGAAGCAGAATATAGATACATATATATTATAATATACACATATACATATACAAAACCAAGAAGAAAACAAAGTTAATGACATGGCGATGGGATATTTTTAAATTTTCTTTTGAAGAAAAATCACACTGGTTAATCAGCACAATGATTAGCAAGCATTTTTTAATATAAGAAAAGATGTTTAAGAAAAATTCTCTTGTTATTTGGGGAAAGACAACTGACTATAATACACAATTTGCTAAAATTAGTGCATCGATCTTAAAATGTAAATTCTTACAAGAGGTGTGTGTGTGTGTGGGGGGGAACCTTATAGGACTTTGCGTCCAGAAATCATCTGGCAACACAGTGTGTTCACTTAGTTTCGTGTCATTTGCTTCATGCCCATTATGTAATGCTCTCCCCAGTTTTAGGTCCCTACGTTTAAGCTACCGTTCAAGTATATCACACAATTAGCACAAAATCGGTATCTGGCCATAACTTTCAAAAACACCTTTAAAGGTGCCGTGCAGATGTGTCCATACACAGTCGAAGCTTTTATAAAAATCTGCTGGTGTCATTACTTCTTCCCGCTTCCCCCCACCCCCCCCTCCCCTTCCAGGTCTTCCATCCCTTCCTCCCCCAGCATCCCTGGCGACACGATCTGCGGGCAGCTCCCGGCTCATTGCAGGGGGAAGCACGTCTTGACTGCAATGCAAACCCTGTCCCAGTCTGAACCTGGGAAGGCAGACTGGGCCATGACCGATGGTAAGGACCAAGGCTGCAGGCAAGCTCCAAGGGCACCAGCAGCGGGTGGGCAGGGGTGCCTCGCGAGGGCAGTCCGCAGTGCACGCGCACAATAAAACCCAATGCACAACTTCCCCAGTCGCTCCTCGCTCGGCTTCCCGGATTCCCTGAAAGGTGCGGCGTAGGCGTTAGCCAGCGCGAGCGAAGCGCTCTCACCCGCGCGGGTTCGGTTCTTGGCTGACAATTACATCAGTCCTTCTACCTACCCCAGCTTCAATCCCCAGTAGCCTGGGGGAGCCGGGGCGCGGGGGAATGCGCGTGCGAGCCCGGCGGCCGGAATTCCCCAACAACGAGGGGGAGGGGAGGGCGGTGAGCAAGGACCGTGACCCAAACGCCCCCTCCCTCCTCGGCTGCGGGGCTGACCGGCCCCCGCCGCCCCGGCCACCCGGCCCGCCGCACTATCCGTTTAGGGGAGCCCCGGCCGAGGTAGCGGGGAATGGCTCAGGGGCCCAAAAAGCGAGGCAGGCTACCCGCATGCCTCTTGGGGTCCTCGGCCCTCAGGACGCGCACAATGCCGCCGGGCCGCGGTCCAGGCACCACGGTGTCCACTCCAGGGGTCCCCTCTGCAGCTAGGACACCTACCTGGGAGGCAAGTCGTGGCGCCCGAGTCTGCGGCGGCCGCGGCGCGAGGCGGGAGACGGCCCGGGTGGTGGAGCGCGAGCGCGGGCTGGCCCGGGAGCCAGGGCGCGGGCGCCGCCTGCGCGGAGCCGCGGTCTCCAGCACCGACAGCGGCGGCGGTGGCGGTGCGGCGCCTCCAGTGGTCTGCCGCGCCGCAGCCCCTCCTCTCCCACGGGCGGGGCGCGCTGGTGGGGCGGTGCTCCGGGCTGCCCGCCCCCGGCTCCCGCTCTCCGGCCGACCGACCCCGAGTGGAACCGCGGGCGCTCGGGGCTCCCGCTGCGCCCCAGCTCCGCGCCCGCTCTGCGGGGGACCCCTTCCCGCGCCACCTGGGGAGTCGCGGACCTGGCGCGCGGAGCCTCTGAAGGCCTCTGCCAAGGTTCGCCCTCGCCTGGCCGCTAGGAGATGCCCTAGTGCCCAAAGATCACCGCCGTGGAGACGGACTCGGCGGCCCCTGCTCGCCTAGGTCGGCAAAGGTGGGCCGGCCCGGCTAGCAAAGGGTGACCCCGAATGACTTCCGGGCGGGGGGGGCTGAAGCGCAGCGGCTGCGAGCACCGTGGGAGACCGGATTCACCAGGGAATAGCAGCCTGGGGGCCTCCCGGAAGGCACTGCCAATCCCCCTGTCTGAGGCCCCTCGTTCGGCAGATGAGTGACCATTCAGGACATTGTGTGTGCCTTCCCTGCGCCGACCCTCCCTGTCCGCAGCAAAAACTTCCCAAATCCAGAGTTCGGTTCGCTTGTTTAAAAAGATCAGGAAGGGTCGATGACTTAAAACCCCACCGCACTCCAGAACCTTTCCCATCCCCTTAAAGTCTACCGCCCTTACCCCTACCCCCCCAGGCTAAACCCATGAACACATCAATCTTTAGGCAAATTTGCTGAGAATGGAGTTATTTAAATATTTACACAGACGTTTCTTCTGTAAATAGGTGCTGAGGAAATGTCAGAAATATTTCAAGGCATTTCTGTCATAACCAATTTTAGAGGGGGAATAATCCGAAGAACTTTGATTGAGCCTAACAGGAGTTATTAGAGAAACAGCATGGAGCTGCTTTGTGGGCTCTCTAGGCGTCCAGGTTTGATGTGATGAATGAACAGGGGGGAAGGTGCCTTCATAAATTGAATATGTTGCTATACACTGAGACAACTGGGAAGGCATTTCACTGATAAAATCTTGATTTGCTAGGAAACAGTCAACTATGCACTTTCCCCCACAGTTTATCTGAATCACACCACTCTCCAATCTTTTGAATTAACTTGTTCCACCCTGATTCTCATCTCCTGGTGTAATAAAATAATAGTTGCGGGACCCTGTGAAACACTGAAGTTTCCCCCTAACTCCTTCGAAACCCTAAGACAGTCTCCTTAGGGAAGGGCCAGGTGGTAGTACTCACTTGACCTCTGCCTTGTTTCTCCTTCCATCTGCTGTTTCATTGACAAAAACAAGAACAAATCCAAACCCCATAAATAAGAAGACAGTAAAGTGTGAAAGGAATTAAGATTGCACCTAAAGAAGAACATCCGAAAATTCTTAACTGAACCTCTCATATCAGAAAACCATATAAATTGCTGAGAACTACCACAACCTAAATTTCTTGCTTTATCTTAAGAATGCTTATATGTAGTATATATAGTGTATTAGCTATAGCACACATAGGTTTTACTATTTGAAAAGCAACGTTTAAATATTAGGAGAAATGTCTCTTACTTATCACATTGGTGAATGATTAAGTAAGAAATCAAGGCTCTATATCCATCCATTTGGGGAAATGGGTGGGTTAAAACATGTTCACATTAGAGTTGAGGAAGTTTCTACACTCTGCATCACAGTATTTTGGAAACTCGGCCTGACATGATATGCAAATGGTAGACTTTTCACAATGTTTGGAGCTATGGCAGGGTTACTGCTCAGAAGTTAACAGAGAGCAATGCTTTCATTAAGTGTATATATTCTTGCTGAGAGCTTAACACAACCACATGTTGGCTAAGAAAATTTCTGCTCCCTTATCCACCCCTTTTATTAGGATGTCATAAATGATAGGAGAATGTCAAGAAGGATGCAGTTGGGCTACCAAGTGCAATATTCAAAAGAGGAGTAAAGCTGGGCCTCCTTGAGAAGATGACTCCTGAACAAGACTTGAGGGAGATGAGGAAGTCAGTCAAGCTGACTTATGGGGAAGGGAGCTTCCATTCAATTAGAAAGACCCTCTGTCAAACTGATGGAGTAAGGTTTCTGAGATACTTGGATTTTATTTTGAGTGAGGAGGGGATTAGCACATTTTATTAATGCAATGAAATTTTTAGACTTATGTTTTAAAAGAGCCATTCTGCTGCAGTGTCGGGAATAGATTCTAGAAGGAGAAGGTGGAGGCAGGGAGGAGACTGCTTGAACCATCAAGTGGAGCAGGGCCAGGTGGTAAAGTAGAGTGGTAAGAGGTCAAGTCCCACATGCACTACAAAGGTAAGACCAACTGGACTTTCTTTTTTTAAAAAATAATTTATATATATATATATATTTCATATTGTTGTAATCCCCAGGGGTCACCCACCTCCTCCCCTCCCTGCTCCAGTTAGTCCTCCCCCCCCAGTTGTGTACTTTCATTTGGTTGTCCATATCCAACTGGACTTTCTGATCAATTGGATTGTACTTGCTGTGTCTGCATGAGTTGTGATTGAGACTTATTTTAATTGTGCTATTATTTAGATTTTGGTGATGTGATGGGGAGGAAATGTAGGGTTCCTCTGTCTCCAGACATATCAGGGTGATCACTGGCCAAGATTCAAAAGCTTGTGAATGACCATTGTGATGCTAACAGCATTTTCTGTCCAACAATATTACGGTCTCCCATTCTCTGGAAACACACACAAAAACACTCAAATACAAGAGTAATTGACATGGAAAAGTGGGAGATGGAGGCAACAAACCCCTCAAGAACACAAAGAATACTAAGTAGAATCTCCCTCAAATTTGTTGAATAAAATTAGCAAAATGACACCCAGTTGGTGATTCATGTGCCAAGGATTCCTATTCTAGAGACTAATTTGATAAACAAGTCTTACATAAAAAAACTCAAACCCAGGACATATTTACTTAGTCCACAAGTCCTTTTGGCGTGACTGCATCCTTAGAGTGTTCTTGGTATTATGTTCATCCTCCTTACACAGACCTCCTCACCCTCCCAGGGAGCAGAAGCCCAATCTCCATGCTGAACAAGGCAAGGAAGTGGCAGGTTCTCCAAGCACAGTTAGCACAGCAGAGGATGCCACTTAAGGAGGCGCTTGGTATCTTTGCTGCAGCTCCCACAGAGAGGCATTGCCCAGTGTCTAGACTCTCTGCTAACCTCAAGGAATGAGGTATGTGCCAAATGGGTGCTGAGATGATTTCGGTGGTTTCCAGATATCACATTCTAAGGATGTTGAATCACAGACTGTGAAAGTCTCTTCAATTCTCAATCTCTCACTAATTGTGGTTTTTGTTTTTGTTTTTTTTTTTGAGACTAGGTCTCGCTATTTTTGCCCGTGGAACCACAGGCTTATGTTGCCCGGGCTACCATGGACTCATGCAATCCCCAGCCTCAGCTTCCCAGGCAGCTGGGATTACAGGCACGCACCACCACGCCCAGCTATTTTTTGGGATTAGGTCTCGCTGTGTTGCCCCAAGCGGGACTCGAACCATGTTCCCTAACCCCAGTTGCTTCATAGGCTTGAGCTTACAGGCACAAGCCACTGTGCCTGGCTTCAATCTCTCACTAATTGTAAGAGATCTAATTGTTTTGTTTGACTTTTGAAGCAAGTCCCATTTTGGTGCTCATATATTTTAATGTCTCTCTTTAACACTTGCAAATATCCTACTTTAGCCAAAAGCAAGCTGAGTCTTTGATCTTTGTAGTCTGTTCCAGAATTTAATGACAGTTTATGTTTGTTGGTTTTCACTGCTCTCAGTTTTAGATACTTTGCAGCTTGTGATATAAACTTCTTCCTTTTAGGAATTTTTTAAAAGTAAGGCTATTCAAAAACATATTAGGTAAATAATACTGTAGGTAGAAAATGGATATTGTTAAAGAAATCATTAAGGCAATAAGCAAAAAAACTGAAAATTGACAAAGAAATGATACATTAGAAAAAGTAAAATCAGGCGGGGCACGGTGGCTCATGCCTGTAAGCTTCAGCCTATGAAGCGGCTGGGGCTAGGGATTGCGGTTCGAGTCCCGCCTGGGGCCCGTAGCTGAGACTTAGTTTTAAAAAATAGCTGGGTGTGGTGGCGCGCGCCTGTAATCCCAGCTACCTGGGAAGCTGAGACTGGGGATTCCTTGAGTCCGTGGTACCCTGGCAACAAGAGCCTGAGGTTCCATGGGCAAAAATAGCGAGACCTAGTCTCAAAAAAAAAAAAAAAAAGAAAAAGTAAAATCAGAAAGGCTAAGCTTCTAAACCCAATACCAGCCCTACTTGATGGTCTAATTTGAAGATGTTTCTGAACCTCTAAGGTTTTCTTGTTGCAGGGAAGAACTGGGTATAAGCTGGAAGCACTGGGATAAAAGGATTCACAGAGACAGAGTGGAGAACAGAAAAAGCAGATTTACTGAAATACACTGCAAAGAGAAGCCATGAGTGAGACAAGAGAGGTTTACCCTGCAGAGGAGCAGAAGGTTCTGTTTATATCCCAGGCATCATTAGTTGGTTAGGATGACTAGTCTTGATGGTGTCCTGACTTGTGATCAGGATCAACTTAAGGGATCATAAGCTTAACTTCCCAGTCTCCATGACAGTCCTATCCATTCCCTTTTTGCCTACTAACCTCCCAAACTTGTTTGCTGGACAAGGAGTAGAGGGTTAGTATGTATTTATTTATTTATTTATTTATTTATTTATTTATTTATTTATTTATTTATTTATTTATTTATTTATTTTTGGGACTAGGTCTTGCTTTTTTTTGCCGGTGGAACCGCAGGTTCTTGTTGCCTGGGGTACCATGGACTCAAGCAATCCTCAGCCTCAGCTTCCCATGTAGCTGGGATTACAGGCGTGCACCACCACGCCCAGCTATTTTTTTTGGAATTAGGTCTTGCTACAGGCCCCAGGTGGGACTCGAACTGCGATCCCTAGTCCCGGCTGCTTGATAGGCTGAAGCTTACAGGCATGAGCCACCATGCCCGGCCAAGCGTTACTTTTTAGATTTAGGGATGATATCACAACATTTTCCTTTATAAATGAGCTGGGAAATTCTTTCCAAAATCTAATAAGGTTGCTGGTGAAGGTTGTTACAGTAATGGAAAAAGTACCTCCTCTGTAGAAGATGTCAGAGATATGTTTGTTGGGTAGGTCTGGAATTCTTTCTGGCAGTTTCAGACTCACCGTATTACCCACATGACTATAAGCTTCATGAAGGCAACTGTTGATCATAGATTTATCATGGGATTAATATATATTTGAGTAACCTAACCCAATTAATTGTGCCAAATATATGTACCTTAAATCAATGGAAACCACTAGAAGGTCTGGAACCTATCAGTACTCAGTCTGAGAATCTCTGCATATGGAAAACACTGCCCCTAAATGCAATCACTGTTAATGATTCTCACACATACGATGACCTACAATTTTCAATGCATGTGAATGCTGTTGTGATTGATAAAGCACAATTCACTAAAAAGTGTGACTAGATTCATAGTAGGGGTTGGTTATAAATGAGTCCACAAACGTTTTGTGTGTTTGCTTTTAATATTGAGTCTTTACTTAAAAGTGACTGGGAGATGCAAGATTAAGTGACACTCAAAAGCCATACTCCCAGAGTTGGTGTCAGGAGAGGTGTAGGTTGATAAGACTCTTAAGATTATTGCATAGTATCAAGCTAGTTTATGAGATGTAAGTAATTCTTACCTGATAAACAGTACATAGTAAAGAGGTTATGTATTAGTGTTAGATGTATGAGTAATATCAAAAGCGGCAACAGTGTGAATTTAGTACACAAATAATGCAAATGGCATTATTTAGATAGGATTTTTCAAAATCATTTTCTCATGTGACTAGTGAAATACACAGGTAAGATTTTTCACTCGACATAAAAAGAAACTGAGACATTGAGAGGTTTTGGTCACTCTGATTAAAGGATATTCTAGATTGTTGCTCTGTCTGCCCCAAACACTTCCCCATTCATGGATGAGGTACACTGTCCTGGAGACCTGGGCAGAAATACAGATGGAAGCCTGAATACCATACATGTAAATATTCAAACAGTATAAATCAAACAAACTGGTAAAATAAATCTTATCCTCCCACCTTGACAGTTCCATTCTCCTCATGACCTGGAAGGACTTCTGAATCTTCAAACTCCCGTAAGGTCTAACCAGGTGACATGGCAGCACATGAAGATATGACTCTGCCCCCCCCCCCCATGTGCCCTGCTCCTCTTCTCTGTCCTCTTCCAGCTCCAACCCTTCCTAGAGGGTTTTCACGTTCACAAGTGGAATCAGTCCAGCCTCTAAATCTACACTCTGTCCTTACTTCCTCAAACCATTTTCCCATGGCACCAGAGTCCTTCTACACATGGTACAGGAGAGGCTCAAGCAGGCAAGACAGCTGTGTTCTGCATGCTTGTGACTTGGGATAAGTGGTATGGCCACAGCAGGGCCAGAAAGGACCTCTAAAGTGGGGCCCAGAGCAATATCCGTCAGCCAACACAGGACAGTTTCCATTTCTACTCATATTTACTGTTTTAGCTTCAGTATTCCCTGAGAGGAAAAATCAGTTAAACCAGTTGCCACACAGATGTAAAGCCTCACTATCTTTGTATTTACAATTAAACTCCAGTTCATTATTAGAGAACTATAAAAATATTCAAGTCATTCTGCATATCTCAACTTCCAAAACAATAAAAAAAAATTACCTTCAATCAATTCGGAGAAAGAGGTAAACAGTGATAATCAAATTCTTCAACAGAGGCCACAGAAAGAATATTGCCAAAAGTTATTCATAAAATATAGAGTTTATTTTTAAAAACCTAATTCACTCACTAACCACATTGAGACCCCGGAAGTGAGTCTTTGACCTCTGAAGACTAAATGTATACAAATGACTAAAACAATTTGCCTTGTCCTCCAAGTTTTTATTGCAGAAGAGGCCCAGAACATGAGAAAGACAGGGAAGGGTTCCCATCTCTCATCAGAGACTCACTTTTCTCCAGTTTTCTCATTGCAATTCCCCTGACTTGTCTCCACTGACCCCAGGAATCCTGACCCAAACACATAGTTCCTTCACCAGAACTAACATGTGTTAGCAATTCAAAAATGTCTTCACTAAACAGTAAGGACAAAGTAAGTGAAAATAACTAGAGAAATATAAAAATAACTAAACTATGGCCTCACTACCAGATTTAGGCTTCTAGCCCCCAGTTATTTAACTGAGTGTAAACACCCACAGGTTTTTTCTCAGGTAGCACAGTACACAGTTTTCCTGTAGAACTCCCTGTCTCTCTTGGCATGGGGCTGCTGCCAACCACCTCAGCTTCCCCAGGAATAATTTAATCATCTAGTTGGTCCTGTCTTGTGGATGAACATCAAAATACTGAGACCTATTCATGGATTCCTTTAGGACCTCAGACAGGCCCTGTTTTCAGATGGAAAGAATTCTCTTTCAAAACTAACTGTGAAAATTTTGTTGATTGATAAACAGACGTCAGTGATCTGTTGAACAGAGATCTTTTTGTCTTCCCCAAATGCAGGACAATGAACTCATCCATTATAGTTTCCCCATGAGGATATATTGACCACAGAACAATGTGCAGGCAT
Source organism: Uropsilus gracilis (assembly GCA_004024945.1). Taxonomy (NCBI): domain Eukaryota; kingdom Metazoa; phylum Chordata; class Mammalia; order Eulipotyphla; family Talpidae; genus Uropsilus; species Uropsilus gracilis. Next base: position 19,978 of record PVHY01003645.1, on the reverse strand, counting down.
CAGCATAACATTAGTGTAGCTAAATGAACATGGGCTTAAAATAGTTAAGAAATTCTCTGATTTACCACAGTGAGGGAAGATATTAAATATTATTATGAAGAAAGTGCAGTATAACCTTGTCTCTTTTAAACATAATTTAGAATTACATTGATCAACACAACAACAGCCATTAGTCTTATGTTATTACTTAAAATTTAATTTAAGTTAATTTTAAAATTAAGTGAAATTTAGAATTCAGTCCCGCAATTGTACTTTTCACATTTCAAAGCTTAACAGTCATATGTGACTTGTACCTATTCCACTGGACAGAATAGAACATTTCTATCATCATAGCAAGTTCTATAGAACAACACTTATTTAAAAGATATTCTTATCACTAAAAATAGACATTAAAGCAGTGTGCCCATTACTACAGTTTTGGCAGAACAAGACACATAGGAGTAAGGTAAAGCTGCAGGCTACACAGAAAGAAAAGGAAGGGTTTTTGTTGTTTTTTTTTTTTTACTTTATATATAACAAATTCTAGGACATTTTCAACATTTTGGATGGAATCACTACCTATTTAAGCATCAACAGATAGAGAGATAAATGAATTGTAAGGTACATAAATAGAAAGGAAAAATAATTATCCTGATATTTGCAATGGAGTCCTGATGTGAATAAATTTAAGTGGAACAGAGAAGAGAGAATTGGCAGATCTAGGGAAAAGAAATTAAAACTAGATTACTATAGATAATATTTAGTAGCCACATGTCTACTATAGATCTAACCTGTTCTTTAGTAAGAAAACCATACATATGTTTATATTGTTATAAATATCAGAATCCTAGTACTTTTATAGTTGGCTATGATCTTTTTTGACTATATAGCAAAATTATATAGAGTGAAAAAATGGTGTATGATAATAGCTTGTTCTAGGTTGGTGAAAACAGAAAAAAGTCTATATGAATATTAAAGCTATGAATTATGTACAAAGAAACTATAAAGAAACCTTAGAAAGCAAATAGGTCTACATTTTTTCATATTCAAAAGGGCAAGTTTATAATAAAAAGGGAAAGAGGAGGAAAGAACTCTTGCATAGACACAAATGAACAAAAAGAGCTGTTCCCAAATGGGATAGGTTTGTTGAGAGGGCATAGTCACAGATGGCCAGGAGAGCTACTGCCTAGATCTACATTTAACATTGCTCTTCTTTAGCTATTTATTTTAATTTATATTACCTCTAAATATATATATATATTATATACATATATAAATATATATTATATATAATATATATGATATATATTATATATGATTTAATTAATTCACATATATATGTAATATATGATCATATATATAATCATATATATATATGATTTGATTAATTCATTTATTCTTCCAAGGATTTCTGTCTGGAAATAGATTGTCTTGAGTGTTGGCTTTCACTAATCGTATTTTGGTGTTATTAACCATATTTGATCTCCTTGTCATTTCGTAAACCTGATGCTATAGAAAAACAGAGAAGTACAAATCTGCTCTAGAAGTAGACAGCATTTGACAAAATACCCAGAACTGATCCAGTGTAAGAAGAAAAGGTCAAGAGTCAGGTGCAAGGCCTGGCATGGTGGCGCATGCCTGTAGGTGGCAGCCTAGGAAGCCAGGGCCAGGACCAGGGATTGTGGTTCAAGTCCCGCTGGGGGGAGGAGGGGCATGTAGCGAGACCTAGTCCCCCAAAAAATAGCTGGGCGTGGTGGCATGCTCCTGTAATCCCAGCTGCCTGGGAAGCTGAGGCTGGGGATTGCTTGAGTCTGTGGTACCCCAGGCAACGTGAGTCTGTGGATCCATGGTCAAAAATAGTGAGACCTAGTCTCAAAAAAAAGAGCCAGGTGCGGTGGCCAGCGCCTATAATCCCAGCATTGGGAGGTTGAGGCCAGGGATGGCTTGAGTCTGTGGGTTCGAGACTACCCTGGGCAACATAGTGAGATGAAGTAAGGAGGAGGAGGAGAAGGAAGAAGGAGTAGTGCTTTCCCCTCCTTTTGTTAAATAACAAATTCAAGCTGGATACAATAGCACATGCTTATAATCCAAACCACTGGGAGGCTGAGGCTAGGAATTACTTGAGTCTGAGGGTTTGAGACAGCCCTTGGCAACATAACGAAACCTAGTCTCTAAAAAAAAAAAAAAAAAGAATAAAAAATAATAAATTCAGAAATTATGAGCACTCAGGTCTATACACACATATACACACAATACACATATGCAAATCAATCCCAAGGCATCTCCTCACCCTGTGACATGGCATATTTCATTACATATTTTGAATATGCACGTCTTCCAGTTCTCCAACCTCAGTTATAAGTTGCTATTTTAGGCCATAGTGAAGTGAAATCACAAAGTTCTGTTTATATCTGTCTAGGTGCTAGAGGGAGATAAGCAACACTTGATTAAGACAAGAAAAAACAACTGCTAGAAGGACAAGTTACATATTCAAAAGCAAAAGCAAAGCAACATAAGCTACATATTCCATTCCACCCACCACCTCCTCACTATCTCTTAGTACCCTTCTGCCCGCCCTGTCCTGCACTGCTTTCTGAGTGGCTTAAATTCCAGGATCAAGTATTCCTGCCTTGGTTGCTCTGCATTCAGGGAGCAAACATTGATGGAGAAAATTACAACTGGTTTCACTCCATTTATGAAGTCTTAATCCTCAACAATGCCTTTTATACAGCATGCAAAAGATACTACTTTTTCTGTAGCTTTGTTTTTGGCTGTCAAAGATGCTATTTTAGAGTTTCTTCTCCATCTTCAAATCTGCTACCCCTTAGCACTTCAACACTCTCAGCTGACTATCTTGTTTCCTTCTTTAGTGAGGATATAGAAACCATTAAAGGAATGTCTTGTTTTCCAGTTTTACCTATCGACAAACCTGGGCTCCTTCATCAGAGCCACAACTCGTGCTCTGGAAACCAGCTGCTCTATTTACCTCAAGGACTTTGCTCTTTCAGTTGTCCCCTTCCTCTGCTGTGTTATCAACCACTCCCTCTTTCTGGGATCCTTTCCAACATTATGTAAACATACCCTAGTGTAGTCCAATTGAAAATGCTCTTGTGCTTATTATTATTTCTCTAACTACTGCACATTCTCTCTACCCTTTCATAGCTAACTTTCTGTATCTCTTCACTTCCTATTCCCTTTATAGACTTCTCCAGTCTGGCTTCTGCCCACAGTCCACCAAAACCACTCTTGTTAAGTACTATGGCGATTCTCAGTGATCTCTATGTGGTCAAATTCAATGCACAACACCTAATTGCATCTTACTCTACCTTTTCATTGCATTTGATAAGTTCACTATCCTTGAAACACCCCATTTTCTTTCTTAAATTATGAGACATCACTCTCATGATATTCCCTCTCTCGACTCACTTCTCTCAATTTCATCATAGTTGGTCATTCCCATCACCTTCTAAATGTTGGCCCTATCTAAATGCTCAGTGCCACAGATGTTTCTATTCTCTAGTAATTCAGTCCAAACCCCCTCTCTGGGTGGCTTTGTTTTCCAACTTTCCACCTAATATTGCCACTTAAATATTTCATAAGCATTTCAAATTTAACACATATAAATGATTTTCATTCTATCAAACCCCTAGTGTTTCTCATCTCAATAGAGATAACACATTCTGCTTCCTTGCTCCAGTTGGAAATCTTCACTTCTCATGTACAGTCACTCATCAAACCCTATTTTTTTTAACCGCCAAAATATATTTAAGATGTTACTGTCAAGTTGCTGTTTCTCTCTCACTGGAAATCACTCACAAATAATAGGAAGTATAAAAGAAAGAAGGGGGAAGAGAAGGGGATTTGGAAGGGAGGGGTGAGGAAGGCAGGAAATTGATAAATTGTATTTTTTTTTTCATCAAACTAAGGAAAAAGCTAAAATCTCAAACCACAAAACAAATGGAAAGCCCCCCCCCCAAAAGCAGGGGAGACAACAAAGAGGGACTTTTAGCCAAAGTTGAGTGTCCATGATGTAAATTTTAGAAACAGCAAAATACAATTCTTAAAAGTCACAGGTATATCTTTATATTCAAAATTGAAATCAATAGAGACAAGATATACATGCTGGCCATGAGAGTGCTTGGACAAGGTTTGGTTTTGAGAAACAGGAAGAAAAATCTAAATGGGGAAGCAGATAGACAAACATATTTACAGAAGTCATCCATGTCATTGTGAAAATTCACTGCTTGTCTCCATTGGTTGAAGTGAAGTTTAAACAAAATTACAGAAAATTGAGTAAAAAAATTTCAACTAGTCTATAACTGGCCCTGATCCTTCTACCACATGAACCTCTTACAAGGAGTGGAATAAGAAAAAGTCAGCTACTTTGAGAGACTAAATAATCCAAAAGGAGTCAGAATTCATATAAAAATGGTACACAAAGAAAAGAAGAAACAAAGGACTGATAAATCAAAATGACTAGAAAAATGTTTCCACAGGACAACTGAGAACTATGAAGGAACCTTTTATCTTGAGTCCTAAAAACACAAATAATGTTAACACAGCATGGAGAAATGAGGTGAGAGCTAACAGAATGCATGAAAGAGTAGAAGAAAAAAATATAGCCATCACAGAAACTATAGCCTAATGGGAAGAAATACATGGACAAGTAGATTACACACAAAAAAATACATAAAGGGACAGATTGAATGGAAATGAGGAAGTAAGCAAAATGGAAATGAATGAAAGAATGAAAGAATTAGAAAGTAATGATAGATACAAAAGGCAAGCAAAGGAGAGACAGTTGTGTGACTGAAATATGAGGGGGGAATAATGAAATAATATTTAAAAGCATAATTACAGAAAAACATATAATAAAAGAATTCTTGAATCTTCTTTTTGAAAGGATCCAATATACTCCATAAGAAACTCTACCACAATAGATATAGTTGATTAAAGTTGTTAGATTTCAAAAGAATTATCCAAAAGACAAGTAATTTACTCAGGGGTAAATTCAGGAGTCTGAAATTAGTTTCAGACTCCTCTCTAGAAATATTCAATGCTAGAAAACCTTAAAAAAAAGGTGTGGTCAAAAGATGTTGTTGTTCAAGTGCAAAAAACATATAACAAAGTATTGAGTATGGTTATTGGTTCCTTGAGCTCCATTTAATGATTCTATCAGATGAAAATCACAAGTTACACAAAAGATGAGCTGAGAAACTATCAGAGTACTTGCAGGGAGCAATAAATATATCATCAAAGAATAAAATATTATGAAAACTACAGAAACAGAACAAAATATCATTCTCCTATATCTAACAATGCAAAAATAAAAAACAGACAAAACTCTCCCTTCAAGAGGCAGGGAGAAAGAAAGTCAGTGTCACATAAACATGCTGATCTTCTTATGTTTAATAGTAAAATTCAAAAGATAAATACAATGTAAAACTATTGTAGAGAAGTAGGGTGTAAAAGATAAAATGTACTAATCTAGTCAATACTTTTGGGGAAAATAGACATTTTGAAAAATAGAGGTTGGGGCATTATATAAAATAATTGTAAAGGTAACAATGAAAATGTATCTTCTTATTTAGCAAAAGAAATACACAAGAAGAAAAAATCATAAGAAATCGACTTGGTGGCATTTTAAAATTACAACATCATGAAGTTAACATAAAAATTGAAACCAAGTATATTCATCTAATCAATGAGTATAGTGGGCTAAACACACCTATTAAAAGAACGTTTCAATTGTAACACAAAGTGACTCTAGTGCTGAATTCAAGAGAGATCTCTAAAGCAAAGTAATTCAGTAAGAGTGAAAATGAAGGGATGGCAGGAAGTAAATTAGGCAAATGAAAATAAGAACAAAGCAGAGACTGTGATCTTATATTAGATGGTTGGGCTCAGGCCAAAAACTATTAAATGAAAAAAAAGAAGGGCCCTTTATAACATTCAAGGGTATAATTCACTGGAAAATATGAATAATTTATATCTATTATCAAATAAATTAGCATTAACATTAATAAGGCAAAAAGAGAAAGTGATGCAATAAGAAATGGAAACACATCAGTGATGGGAGATTATCCACTTTGTCAACAACAGATCAAAAGATGAAAAATTAGTGAAATTATAGACTGCTCAAGTACTCTCATGAAGATAATATTCCTTATTGTAAATAGGAACTTTATAAAATTTCTTATCACAGTCATAAAGAAAATCTCAATAAATTGCAGAAAGAAATGGATGGAGAACATGCACTGAGCACAACGTAGACAGAATAGAAATTAAAACTAAAATCCGATTTCTCAGTGGTGCCACCACCATTCTTCCAAAATTTGAAAAGTAGATCTCTTAACTTTTGCTTGATAGGTGAAATTCAAACAAAATTGGAGACTATGGGAAATAATAATAATGAAAAACTATACTAGAAGCAATGAGAGAGCTAAAAAAATACAAAGTAAATCAGTAGCTACAAATTACTTCTACTAATAAAGAATAAAATACAAGTCAGAAAATAGGCTGCAAATTAAATTAATCCTAAAAGGAAGAATTAATAGAAGTAAATCAGAAATAGATAGTTTTGAAAATGAAAAAATGGTAAAGTTGAAAATATTTTTTTAAAAAACACAGTAACAGAGGGCAGGGAGAAAAAAAAAACACAGTTAACAGTATAAACTGGTAGTAATCCTAACCAAAAATACCAGAAGGCACAAATACACAGGATGCTAAACAAAAAGGAAGAAATAATCACTTATGTAGAAGAGATCAAAAGAATTATGAGACTGTGTGTAATCCTATATTGGAGAACTAACTGTATGAAAATAAAGTTAGGTACAGGAACATAGAGATCTATGGACACCTGAAAAGAAGTTATAGTCCCTGTTTAAGCAATTACTTATGATATTACTGATATCTTGTTCATGACATTATTTAAGTGTATATTCAGGTAAATACAATTTGCCAGAAAAAACAAAAACAAAACCCAAGTGAGCCAATTACTACAGAAGAAATAAATCACTGAAAAACTAAAGTCTCTTCTTCCTTTTTCTGACAAAAACCATGAGACCCAGAGGTTTCACAGGATATTTATAGGAAACCAGAATTTAAAGCCTCTCAGGATATATTAAAAGCTAGAAACTCCCTAAATTATTTTAATGAAGCTCAATGAATTCATTTAAAAAAGCCACACAAACCAAGCTCAAAATTCCTTAGAATTCAGCAGCACAGTAAAATTTCATCAACCCTAGTACAGTTTATTTTAAAAATGCAAGGATAAATTAGTATTAGGAAATCTAAAATTGAATGACTCACTGCATTAATAGACCCAAGGAGAAAATACTAATTTACATATATGTCCTTCACTGGAGATCACTCTCTGTACTCGGATGGATGGAGATATCTATTGCTGGTTTAAGAAGATAAACTTAACAAACTAAGAATCAAAGGAAACTTCCTTGACATAAGATAGAGTCACTTAATCCTTAAAGATAATGTTAAAATAGATGGATAAATAAGAGAAGCATCCTCATTAAAGTCAGGAATAAACCAAGGATTTTCTAGAGGTTAATAATGATCATTATTTAATATTTCTAGAAGTAGTAGCAATTAGGGAGAAAAAGATAAGATGGGAAATGATTTTCAAAATTTGTGGGTGAAATTTAGAAAATCTAAGAAATTGAAATATATATGACTGTATATTTATAAAATCCTAGAGAGTCTTATAAACAGTAAAATCCCAGAGAACCTTAGAAGCTGTGAGAAGACAACAAAGTTGTAAATTACAAAATTATGATATAGCTATATAGACACATATATCGTTCACCCTCAACCAATTAGAGGGGCAAAGGGATGGAACTATACTGACTAACCTGGGCCAACTGAACCTACACTGGCAGATCCAAGTGAACTAAATCCCATTCAAACAGCATGTAGTAACTTCCCCCAAAGGAAATTTAAGTGCTGTTGGAAAGAAAAAGGAGGAATGAATGCTAGGTAGGCAATAAACAAGTGCACACTCAAACCAAGGAGGATTAGACACTTTAATTCTTAATGTCGGTAGCTTCTATTAACCTCTTCCTCTAAGATGGGAGGAAAACAAATAGCATAGTGGTTACTGAACACAGATGTTTAAAAGAGAAGCTAGTAAGGATAGTGATGGTGCTATTTTTTTTCTCCACTATCTTTTTCCTTCACTATTACTTTAGGAGGAACTAATAATGTCTCATATTCTGATAAATACTGTTACTCCTGACATCTCCGTTTTCCCTCTCCTGTTTTTATTTTTCAACAAATAAAATTGTTCAGCTGAGTTATCAAAGAAGAGATCACTAATTCACTAGGCATATGTTGATTGAGAGCTTCTGACACAGGCTCTTATATAAAGAATGCTGAGTGTCTAAATGCTGGATTCTATGTATGTAGAAGAACTTTTATATAGACATCCTTCGGTGTAGTATGTATCATTGGACACCAGACGCCTTACAAACACAGCACTCATATATTTCAATTACTCTTGTTTTCCTTGGATAATTGGAAATTATATATATATATATATATATATATATATATATATACATATACATATATATTTAAAAAACCTAGCCAGGCTATTGTTTATCCTTTTAATTCAAATAGATGACTTATACACTAACAATAATTATACTGTAGTGACTACATATTTATGATTTTCAAACAAAAGAAGTTTCACAATTGCCTTTAGAAGTATACTTAACTTTTTGTTGCTGCTATTAAAAAAGAAACAAGTTACCTTAGGTATCTGAGTGGTGACTGGGAATTTCTTCTTTAGCATGGATTATACTTTACCAGTAAAATTCAAAAACTATTTAAGCTAGAAAAAATAGAATCCTTATGATTCACAACCAGCTTGACTGAATTACAGTAACATGGCAGTGGAGAGATGACAGGTATCATTTGAGCGTGGGAAGAACAGGGTAGCATGTTTTGATGGATTACATTGTGCATTTGTCTCTAGCAAGTTATTACTGGAGTTGGGTTGTGAATCTTAAAAGTTCTTCCACTTCAGTTTTATTGAGATATAATTGACAGGTAACATTGTGTAAGTTTAGAGTGTATAGCACATATCCCTGTGTATCTTTTGCGAAATGATTACCAAAATAAGGTTAGTGAACTCATCCATCACCTCACAGCTGCAATTTGTATATATTACATAAGAGAAAACACTTAAGATCTACTCTCTTAGCCATTTTCAAATATACAATGCAGTTTTAGTCATTAGGGTACCATTTTTAAAGTTCTATTAAGAATTTTAAGGTAAAAGAATTAAAAGAAACCTTGCAATTTCTAGTGATAATGAAAGGTTATCAAATGAACACTGGGAGTTTGAGGAGTTATTTAAATAAGTATTGTTTACATTTTAATGACTCAAACTTTAAATTATAAATAAGTAAGTTTTATAGAAAAATATGTATTTTTACTTATAACATAGCTAATGCATGTCAATTTTCAATATTATATTTCAAATGTAAAATAAATAATTGGATACCATAACACACTAATATGACTAAGACTTATTTTTAAATTGATCTAAAATACTATTTTCTCTCAAACCTCTTGAGTACAACATAAAAAAAGAATAATTAAAACTACATTGGATTTAAACTAAGAATACTTTAAAACAATCTGTTTTTTGAATAGCTGAAGGCAGCACTTTGTAAATCCAAACTATGAAACATAAGTCTTTCTCTCTCCCACTGATAGGTGTCTTCACTCCCTGCTGTGGAGGAGCCATTAGTGCCAGTTCCTGGGTCTTTTCAGAACTGTTCAAAATGCAAAAAGATAACATATGGGTAGAAAACATATAAACAGTATCAATGAGACCTTTTTATTATTGAAGAATTCCTCTTAGAAAACAGGCCATATTAATGTCTACTGTCTATAAAAATACTGTATTTCTTTTAAAGTTTGCATAATTATTGTTGAATGGTTGCATCAAAATTGAATCTTTCTATAATAGGGTTTCCCAGAGAAACAAAAATAGGGCGTGCATATGTACAGGAAGAGATTTATTTTTAAAAATTGACTTAATTATGGAGACTGGCAAGTCCAACATCTGCAGCATAAGCTGAGGGGCTGGAGACCAGGGTCAAGCCCGTGTGGCAGTGCACATTCAGAAGCCAACTCCTGGTTCATGGGAGGTCAGTCTTTTGATCTATTCAGGTCTTCAAAGATTGGATGAAGTCCATCCATGCTATGGATGGGGGACAATATGCTTTGCTCAACTGTTAATCTCAGCCAAAAATATCCTAACATAATATCCAGAATAATGTCTGATGAAATATCTAAGCCGTGTGGTCTAGCCAACATGACATAAAATTAACTACCGTGGCTCCTTACTGATGGTTATTCAGTTCATTTATTCAGTTCAATTCTGTTTAATACAATGCACATCCTAATGTAAAAATAATTTCACGGATATGCAAGTATGTATATATATATTATATATATATATATATATATATATAAATGAATTCCTATGAGTGGAATTGCTGTATTTATGGGTGGGGGTCCATGCTCTTAAAATTTTGATAAATACTGCCAAATTATTGCCAAAGTGCTGTACCAGTTTATACTTACAAAGCACGAGATGGTTTGTTAAGCAAACCCTTTCTAGCACAGTATATTAGGAGATGTTTTGATCTTTGCTGTTCAGATAGGTGTGGTATGAGTCAGGTGACTAGTGAGAAGGCATTGCATGCATCTTAGCAAGGAAGGTGTTCCCCATCATGTGTGCAGATTCAGAATGTACATGGTAGTGTTGGAATGGAACTTGGAATGCAGTTTTGCTTTCATATTAACATTAATGCTAAGAGGTTAGAAGTGAATCTGCTTTTCTGGTCTTACTTATCCTAGTCATCCCTCATTGGGGAGCTGCATTATTTTTATTCTGATAGCTAATATTTTTCAGCTGTATTTTGTAGGAGAATATACATATTTGTAGAGTATTTGTAACTTTGGAGATTCAGTCAAGTTCTCAGGATAACTGCCCTGTTTTAACATCAAACATTGAAGATTAACTTTGAAGAGACAAAGAGGCTTGGTAATCATTTGGGAAGCAAATTCAATAGTGAGTAGATCTGGAAATGAGGGGCTAACAAGGAATGGAGAAGAGTGCCCTCCACCCTCTCACCTTTCTGGCTTTGAAGACTGGTAGGAATCCACTCTACAAAGGAATCGTTTTTAAAACCAAAGTTGTGGGCAGATTTAGACTCCTCATATTGTCCTGTTAGTAGTTACTTTCATTCTTGTCTTCAGTAGAGATTCAGAATACAGAAGTTTTCAGCAGCTGACTCAGAGCTCTTTACATTCTGGTCTACACAATCACCTTTCCCCTGCCTTTCACATCTGATCTTCATCTCTATTCTAATGACATTTGATCCATAAAGTGAAAAAAAGTTTAAAATCTTCCTTATTTCTCTTTTCCTTCATCCTCATTATTTTCCTTTTTGTTCTTTTCCTTTTTCCTTAGATTCAACACACATTTGCCAAGGGCCTTCATCAATAAGATTTAAAAGTCATAGTTCTCTAAGGAACTGACAGTCTCAAGAAAGTGTAAATTGATCATTTCACAACTCCTTTTATTTTCATTATTGACTCTGTTGTAGCTGCTGAAATATTTTATTTTGGTAGCCTAAATTTGTTTTTGAAATGTGAAAGTATAATCACCAACGCAGTGGACCTATTGTCGGCAACAACAACAAAAGCTGGGAGCTGGCGCTATCATTCTTTTCATTCAGTTTCATACTTCATTTGAAAATCAGTGATTACCTCTCATTCACACTGTAGATTTCTGAAAGTGGTGACAGGCACACAAATGAGTGTGTACAGGAGTGAATTCATCATTGTCCTACATTTCTGGACAACTCCTAAGAGAGAGAGAGAGAGAGAGAGAGAGAGAGAGAGAGAGAGAGAGAGAGAGAGAGAGAGA
>PVHY01003644.1:0-104869 GCA_004024945.1 Uropsilus gracilis | reverse complement strand
CATGGCACTCCCTCCCCATCCTGCCCCCCCCACCTCAGTTTTACTGTCAGATTCCTGGGGCTTGTTCTTAGTTTGGTTTTATCTCACCCGTCTTGGGTTTCTCTAAAGCCCATGTCGAGGTGATGCGATTAAAGGTTGGATCGGTGCCTCCGGAGGCCATGTTGCCCCCCTGCCACCCTTCCCCACGCTCTGTTGACACAGGTGGGGACAAGGCCCCCTGTTTCCCAAGATGTAAAACTCTATCTTTTTAGGTCCTAGGCCTCTGAGAAATCTTGTCTGGGTTTCACTCTTTAAGATAGTAAGAAGCAGGTCCCAAGAGATTAAGATGATGGTTCACGGGTAATAAGGTGATGAGAGAACCTTCAGGTAGAAAATGATGTAAAATTTTTTTATACATATAAATATATATATAATAAATAATCTATATTATATTATTTTATTATAGAATATTATTGTTATAATAAATATAATGTTATTTGTGAAAGACAGAAGCCAAGAACACAATATATTAAAAGACAAAAGAAGTGAGATCCTCCCTGTAATAATTACATAGTATTATCATAAATATATTTATATATTATATTATATTATTTATATATAAATAATATAATATATATGTGCAATCAATTTTAAAAAATAAAATAGAATAAACAACAACAACAAAGGAAACAGGTGCCAGGGATGCTGACACAAGCCTGTCACTGCCTGAAGAAACTCATTGCACACACGTTCTTAGAGCCGCTGCTATAGCCAGGGCCTCTCATGCTGCTGTGTCCCTTTGGAGCCCAGGAAAATGAAGCGGAGAGGCCTCACAGACTGTCCATACATGTACCCAGCGCTGGTGTTCGCCCCAGCATTTGGGGGCATGTCCTAGAGCCAAGTACCCACGCTCTGGTGAGTCCCTCCTCTCATGCAGGATGCCCAGCCCCTCGCGGCTGCCTCCTCCCAGCCCCGTGAAAAGCCAGGGGAGGCCCCAAGGGGAATTTTCCACCATTGCCATCTTGGCGCCCGATTTCTATTTGTCTGGGAGTGAACCTCTTGGGGGCTTTCACAGCCCTTGTCAGTGAGCTGGGGCTCCTCTGGCTCTGCCCACCTCATGCCCAGCACCCCCAACTGCAGGCATCTGTATGCTATGGCCGGTGAGCACAGTCTGCCCTGTCGAGTCTGTGGGAGCACAGCTGCTCCCATCAGTCTACATGCCACCCGGCCTCCATATTGCTGCAGGATCTTTGAGGGGTCATGGTGGAGACCACAGGGCCCACAAGACCTGGCGATACAGTGTCTAGCCCAGAAAGGGTTTGCTGACCCTTGACCTGAAGAAGAGAGGTCAGGCCGGGGGCATCCCCTCAGGGCAGTGTGGATAGCCAGAGGTCACCAGCCAGCTCTGCAGATCAGGGCATCTAGGAGGAGAGAGGAGGAAGCTGCCAGCAGCCGGACTCCAAGGGGCCACCGCGTCAGTTGGAGCTGTTCTGACACAGGCTCTGGCTCTTCCCCCCCATTCTCTCTCTCTCTCTCTCTTTTTTTGAGACTAGGTCTCGCTCTTTTTGCCCATGGAACCGCAGGCTCTCATTGCCTGGGGTACCACAGACTAAAGCCATCCCCAGCCTCAGCTTCCCAGGTAGCTGGGATTACAGGCGTGTACCACCATGCTCAGCTATTTTTTGGGGACTAGGTTTCGCTACAGGCCCCAGACCAGACTCGAATCGCGATCCCTAGCCCCAGCCGCTCCGTAGGCTGAAGCTTACAGGCACGAGCCACCATGCCCGGCTCCTCCCATTCTCACGGAAGGTGCCCTGACAACGTGCCCTGTCCTTCTCATCACAGGTCATGTGAGACACGCCGGTGATGGGAAACTTCAGGGATTCTTCGATGTGACCCCCTGTTCTCCCTCAGCTGTCAGGCCGGCTGCTGACAATTTCAAGACAGAGTCATCCTTCAGGGCTTGACCTTGGGTGTCTGAGTGTTGATTCCAAACTGGATGATTCAGTTTCACTTTCTCAGCTGCCAGAACCTCCTGACTCTTTGCAGGGCACACGGTGTTTCTGGGCCTGCAGCTGCTTGTGAGCCCCAGGACACTGCCAGCTGTCCCCTTTCCTCTGTGGTCCCTGAAGGGACCGGTGGCTCTCACGCTGCGAAGATAGAAGGGAATCCCGTTTGAGACTCTGCTAGGAGGGTGCATTCCAAGCCCTGCTTTTTGATGACTCATTTTTGTCACCCCTCCTCCGAGATGCTGCATGGATGCTGGGGGCATGGGAGCCTGGGCTGTATCCCCTCTCGGGCTCCTCCCCCTGGCATGGGGCTGCCTGCCCAGGTGGGCACCATTTCTGACTTGTGCAGAGGTTCCCTGGGGGCTGGCGGTAGACCTGCCCCTTTCTCTCTGAGCGCCCGTCTGCCAGCCAGTGGGACTTGAGCATGATGGTTTCTGAGGCAGCTTCCACCTCTTTGATTTGAAGGCCTTTTGAGGTGGTCGGTGTGGCCAGCTGAGCTTTCTGCTCAGGCTCTGTGGGCTGCCCTGCCTGGAGCGCCTTTGAAGCCAGCAGGGAAAGTTATGTGCCAGGAAATCCAAGGGGCCTGGAGAAAGGAGAGGCCTAGGTAGATCCGAAGACAGGTCTCTGGGGACTGGAGGAAAGTGTCAAGGCAAATAGCAGCTGCGAGAGGTCAGGAGCCTGGTAGACCCAAGGCAGGTGTGGCTAAGTCTGGGTGACTTGGCTGAGCCCTGGAACAGAGAGAGGCCAGCGCTTCTCTAGCTCCCTGGACAAGAACGGTGATATGTGCTGCTGCAGTATGAACTGTCACAGGAGTCCTGCCTGGCTGTAGTGGCTGAGTGACTGGGTACCCAAGCTGAGCAAAGGGGCAGGAGAAGCTGGGAGTGGCCAGTAAGGTGGTCTGTGGGTGGTGAGGCTCACCGGAGTCCACAAACCCTTGGGGGAATGTGCAGCTGGTCTGAATGTTCTTGAGATCGTGTCGATGTCTAAGTCCACTTTCTCTCTGATTCCAAAGCACTGAGGCTATTTCCTCTAAAAACCTTGTTTTCTTTTGTTTCGGTTCTGCTTCATTGGGTCTTAACAGCAGTCAGCGCTCAGTTGCTTGTAACTTCGTGGAGACACAGTGCTCAATGCTCTCTCATCTTTATTTCAGCCTTCCAAAGTTAGGTGTGGCTGCCTGTGGTAGGAGAGGAAACTGAGGCTACCTGAAGTTCAGGGAGCTGCCTGAGGTGCAGAGACAGAAAGTTCTGCACCCACACCTGACACCCTGATGTTTGTGCTTTGGCAGCCTGTATACAAGTCCATACCACCTCAGATATGGTTCATTTAGCCTCTCTAGTACAGTGAGGCTGTGGGGTGAGGGGAGGCTTCCCTACCTGTGGAGAGTTACCCTCACCCAGGGTTTTTCAGTCTC
This sequence comes from Uropsilus gracilis, assembly GCA_004024945.1. NCBI lineage: Eukaryota > Metazoa > Chordata > Mammalia > Eulipotyphla > Talpidae > Uropsilus > Uropsilus gracilis. The sequence goes on along the minus strand of PVHY01003644.1, from coordinate 101,470 downwards.
AGTGATGTTGCCCTTTGGGAGCAGAGAATTCTCTGTGGAGAGGCCTCTCAGGGTATACTGCAGGGGGGGTTAGCAACATCTTCACTTGATGCCATGCTCGTCTCTGTCCTCTTGTGACAGCTCAAAATATCTCCAGATTTTGTCAACTATCCTCCAGGAGACAAATTGACCCCAGTGGAGTAGGAATCATGGAAATAAATTAATATTAATTTGCCATGAAAGATAAAAATCTGTGAATGTCATTTCTTTATTGTCTTCCTCCCCCCCCCCCCACCTTGCACCAAAATCATATTGCTAATGCTTCTTTCTGCTGGGATGTCTTCCTGAACTATGTCACTGGGAACCCCTTCACCTTGCTGGCATCTTCCCAAATTTCCTAGACATCCTCTCTGAGCCTGGAGCTTCCTGGGGGAAATTTAAGAGTCAGCCATCTATGGAAACTGTGTGCTCTTCCTTGTGCTAAGTGACTCTGCTCAGGCAGTAAAATGCTTCAGTGGCATGAGCATATGGCACTAACATGGCCCCTGGAAATCATGCTGGGCATCTAACAAGCATAGATGGAAGGGAAGGCTCCCCTCCCCCAGGAGCAGCTGGGCTGGGGTACCTCAGGAATCTTTATACCACACAGGACAAGGCTTTGTGGGAAAGGAAGGCTGGTGCCTTGAAGGCCTTGCATTTTGTTCTGTTAATAAAACTCCCTGCAGACCTGACATCTGCCACAAAGAAAGACCTAGAGCAACCATATGGCCCAGTGCCAGACCTGCCTCTGCTGAACCATGCCTTTTTTGATAAAAGGATGTGGGCAACTCAGCAGTGACCCATTGCATTTAGGTGCACAACCCCTGTAAGTTCTAGGCCAATAGACAACCTGGACATTCATCATAGAGCAGGTATCTGAGCTGTTTAGCTGCCCAGTTTTTAAAACCCAGGATACAAAAGGTTAGGAAAGTCATTGGCTTATTTTGCCAGAAAACTGACTGCCCGTGAATTTTTATAATGATACCTAGTGTGCGACATGTCTCTCTGGGGTGAAGTCATGGGAATTAATGATGGATTTTATTTTTAAGAGACCAGGTCTTGCTATGTTGCCCAGATTAGTCTCGAATCTGCGCATTCAAGTGATCCCTGACCTTGACCTCTCTGTGCTGGGATTACAGGCATGCACCACCACACCTGGTCTGATGATGGATTTTTAGAATAGTAAGCTCTTCTGTAGGAAAGAAACTTATGAGCATAGCATGAACCATAGACAGTTTGAGGGGTGTGTGTGTGTCTGTTCATTCCATGTGCACACAAATGCAGGCACTCTTGTCTTCCTACAGAAAGATGATGAGACTTGAGGTCAGATGAAACTGTTCCAAATTCTAGTTAAGTAAATTCTGTATGTACAGCATTGATGGGTTCTTTAAGATCACTGAGTGATCTTAAAATAGGACTAGTACTTATTTTTAAAATAGGACTAGTACTATCTATAGCATAGCATTGTTGTTACTATAGAAGATACCTGATAATTATATTTTTATCATTACCACTATATCCTTTTATGAATGCTTAAGAAAAATACATTTCAATTCTGTTTTTGATTGTAAAGAGCCGGCTGCAGGGTGCAAGAGAGAATAACGAGAGAGATGGCTCATCTGCAGAGGCTGAGGGCTGATTGGAAGCATGAACCAAACAGCAACTTTATTGTCCCTAGTAGGTGATATTTATAAGGCAAAGAAATGTTTTATGACCAGTCAAACAAGGGAGACAAGTGGCTAATGCACAATTAAATTGGATAAAATATTAGTTCCCATGAGATAATTGGGGTCAGGGGGTTCACTCATAAATTTGTTGGTATCTCTTCAAGGAATGTTTCTTAAGGCAAACATTGGAGAAATGGTGATACTACTGCCCACCAGAGGTCAATCATGCTATTTTCATCTTCAGTGTTCTGAAGACAGATAAGAGTGGAATGAAGTTTTTCTTCATCCACAGCGTGAGTCCTGACCAGTCTTAGCTAGCAGCTTTGGGCATTTGATAACTGATTTTTCTTAGGTTATTCTTCAATAGGCTATTATATCTTATATTTATTTCACTCTTGGGACTAGATATGGATGTTTTCTAGTTATTTAAAAGAAATAATTCAGGAACCTGAATTACTTTTCATACAATACCTATAAGGACTCCACCTCTTCCTTCATCCCATAATAATACATAGTAACACAAAGCAAGCATCAACAAATATATCAAGATTGAAATATTTTTCTATCAATTACTGTGGTATAAAACTAGAAAGCAACCACAAAAAGAAAACTGGAAAAAACCCAAATGTGGAGACTAAGCAAAATGCTTCTAAATAGTTCTTGGGTAAACGAAGAAATCAAAGTTGTCTGCAGACCAACGAATGAAGAGATGATCTATCAGATTCTATGGGGTACAGCAAAAGCAGTATTAAGAGGGACATTCATAGCAATGTAGGCCTGTACCTATAAACAAGAAAAATCTCAATCTCATCATACATCTGAAGTAGAGATGTAAAGAAATATAAATCAAAGCAATGGTCAATAGAAGGAAATAAATCATAATTAGAGTGGGAATAAATTAAACCGAAACCAAAAAGACAGTACAAAAGATCAGTGAAACCAAGAGCTGGTTCTTTGAATGGATAGACAAAATTGCTAAAAATATCTGCCATAGGTAAATGAAAACCTACAGTAACAGGCAATTACTCTATGCCTGGAATATAGTATGTGAATAATTGATTGACTTGTTGAATGAAGGAAAAGACTGTCACATATGCTTGTGCAAGTTTCACACTGCACAACTCCAAGCCATGACACTCAAATTGTGTTCAACCTGTATTATGTGCAGTGACTCTGCCAAGAACTTCACACACACAGCCTCATTTAATCCTTATAGCATTCTATTTAAGAAGTTTTTGCTCCAATTTGCAGGCACAGACTTTGGACTCAGTGTGACTTTTCACCTGCCCAAATTCATAGAGTAGGCAAATGGGTGGGGTGAGGGTATCACAGTTGGAAAAGAGACCCCTCTGACTTCAGTGTTACTACTTGGAGAATAGAAAACAGTTGTAATCTCCATGAAAAACTTCATGCTTTGAGTTTTGTCTTTTTAAAAATTTTTTAAGTAATACTGGTTAACATTGTTGTTTATGTTTTTTTATTTAAATAATTTATATGTATATATTTCACATCTTTGTAATCCCCAGGGATCACCGACCACCTTCCCTCCCTGATGGCTCCCATTCTCCCTCCCCTAGTTGTGTACTTTAGTTTGGTTGTTAGCTTCTTTTGACTTTTCCTCCTGGAATTTTGCTTTTTTTTTTTTTTTCTATGTTCCATATATTAGTGAACTAGTTGGTTTCTGTCTTTTTCTTTCTGGCTTGTTTCTGCAAATATGATTTCTTCTAGGTATATCCATGTTATCTCAAATTCATCAAATTTGTCATTTTTAATTGATGAGTAATATTCCATGGTATATATATACCACATCTTTTTCATTCACCCATCTGTTCTGGGACAGATGGGATATGGGTTGTTTCCATGTCTTTGCAATTATAAACAGTGCTGCAATAAACATTTGAGCACAGATGTATAAGTAAGCATTGAGGTCTCCTCTCTGTTTTAGAAGTTGAGGTTCTCTCCCTTCAGGTGTTGTTACTGCATTCACACCTACCATTTACCACTGCGCTTCCTCCCTACTTTGTTCGCATCTCTCCCCTGACCCTCTCTTTGGTTAGCCTCAGGTCTATAGTCAGGTTTCTAGGTTTGGTTTTATCTGTGGGTTTTGTCTTTTCTTTAAAAAAAGTGGTTAGGTCAGTGGGTCAGAAATGAAAAGTGACACTTTTCTGAGTTCAGTTCATACATTTTGCTAAGATCCTTACCCTGTTTTCTCCTATGTGACTGTACCATTGTAGGACAGCAGATTTACACCCAGGGCAGTTCATAATAGATTCAGGTAGGATAACAAGAGTCCTGAAGCCTTTGGTGGATTTTACAGGCTTTAACCTTCTCTCAGGGAACCAGGTATACCAGACTGGGAGGCTGGCATGCAAGGAGGTAGGCAGAGAGTTGGGCAGGAGAGCTGAAAGGCACACAGAGAACTGAACCTTCCAACCCTCCCCAATCTCTCTCTCTCTCTCTCTCTCTCTCTCTCTCTCTCTCCTTTCTCCTGTACTTGTGCCACTTATTGTTGCTGCAGTTATAGTAACCCTGCTGCCCCTCCCATTTTACCTCTGCTCCTAACCTCAGGTATACACACTTAGACATGTACAGACCCATCCTCTTTCGGACCAGGTGTCCACAATTATGGACGTGCATAGCCTACACCCATGCTCTCAAGCCCCTTCTGCATTAACATGATCAAGGCCACAGATGGTAGCCACAGAGGCTAGTGGCATACAAAGCCTGATTATCTCATCCTATGATCATCATCTTAGTTCTTTGCTCTCCTTTTCTCAGGAGAAACCTCTGTCCAAGATCCCAGAAAAACCTACCTGGTGTACTGAGCACAGCATTTATATAATTAACAAAACCCAAAAATTAACAGCCTGAACCAGCTGAGGCAAGGAGAAAATGTATAGAAAATGTCATTTGTAATGTAATATCCTGCTCCGATGTGCTAGTCCTTTGATAACTTATTTTATTGTCACTCCACCCCCGAGTCCTCAGTAAACCGGATGGTACAATGTCATGTTCATGTCTTCTTAAGGCCAGTTGATCATGAAATATCAAGTCCTACCACACTCTATCCTTGGAAGTCTTGCCTGTCTGTGGCCTCGTGTGATCACGGAAAGCCACAGCAGGTGGGGTTGATGGGTGCTCCTGATTGTTTGTTGTTCGTAAAGGCAATTTATTTTTCAATCAACTTTTTAATATAACAGGTCAGCGGAGAGAACCATAAAAGATGAAAGATTTATGTCAGGTTAAAAAAAAAAAACTTGGGGCTAACAGTACGACTTCGAGGTTTCAGGAAATGAAGGATTGGGTTGCCTGACTTCAGGAGAGGAATGCTGATGCCTGCGTTGGAAACATTTTGCTGCTTGTGCTATAAATGTCTTTCTGAATTCCAGAGTGTGTGGAATACTTATAGGCAACCCACGTACAGTTGTAAACAAGCTTTGTGTATTATATTTTGCTTATCTTTCTTAAAGAAATAAGGGGAGGAGTGAGGAAGAGATTTATATTTCCGAGTTGTATGCTTGATTTCCTTGAGTCCCAGGATCTTGAAAGGAAGAGATGATTATCTCAGTCTTATTGATGATGACACTGAGATCTTTAGGAGTCACATGTCAGGGTTTGTGTTCTTGTTTCTCATCTCTAGACAAGCTGCTCTACAGCCCAGCACTCTTTCTATAAGATCGTATATTTTCACAATCAAGGATGGGCCCCTTTTCTTAGAAGGAGAAAAAATTCTCTGTTAATGATACTAATATCCTATGTAGGTAAATAAAAACACCAGCAATAGGTATTTTGTGAGTCATTTCTCTGTGTCTAGCATTGTGCTAGATGTTATATTATTATATAATACATATATATTAATTATGTTCAGTGAGGAAGATCCTGGTTTTGACAGATGATGCATTTGACAGATGAAGTGGAGGCTCAGAGAAATAAATGCCTTCCCCCAAGTCACACAGCTGTTGCAGTGTCCTCTCTTTGTGCTCCTTGGGTTTTTCTGCTCATTAGATTTTCAAATTTTAGAGACAGATCACCCCGGTTAATTTCATCATCCCCAAAACCCTTGCAAAAATGGTTTTCCCACAGTAGAAGACCACTAGAGCTTTGAATGGGTGAATGTCAACTGATTCTGGAGTCTGCCCACCCTGACCTATACCTTTGTTTTGTCACCCATTTTCACCACCCCCTGGTCTGAAAGGGTTGGTAGGGAGATAGGGAAGAAGGTATATTAGCAGATGTTATCTTTCTTCTGTAGGGCCTCGCAGCCTGCAGCTGGCACATATATGATATGTGCCACATATCTGGCACATATATGATAGGAGTAGAGCACTCATTCATTTTGGCAGCGAAGAGTCTGTGAGTGTGACTCTACTAGTCAAGTTAAGCTAGATTACACTAACTAGACAAAACCCCCATTGATTAGTGCTATTGCACAGGTCTCAGAGCAATAGTCCCCATCACCGTGGTACAAGGTACAGCTTTCACCTTTAACGCAACACCACCCTAGTCACCTGGGTACTGGGACTGTCTCTGTGCTGGTCTCTAGAGAGACACAGTACGTTGGACACATCCTATGAGCTGGAATTCATCTCATGCACCAAACTGCAGGGAAGGTGGAGAAGGGGGGATCTCTCTTGTATCTGGAAGGAGAGGAAAACTAGATAAGTGAGCTGCAGAAGACCTTACCCCAGTATATTGGTTCTTTTGTCTATTTCTACTACGGAGTCATAGAAAGGATTCAAGGTAATGGTTATCATCCTGTAGTATGTTTTTGGAGTAGCTTCATGGATTTGCAGTTCCATTACACAGGAGGTATGAATTTTACCTCATGACTTATGTCCAATTTTGGCTATTTGAAGTTTTTGTCTGTGGTCTATACCCATGATTGTATTTTTTTAAGAATAAATTATTCCTTTGATAGCACAAGAATTAGTTCAGGAAATTGTTCTATTGGTACTGTTTCAAATGCTATCTTAATTAGCTTTCCTACATTTTTCCTTAATGTCAGTGTACAGTATTTTCCATCAGGTTGTTAAACTCCTTTATAGACCAATGCTAAGTGAACTTAACCAAATAAAAGTCTATACGCATTATGATCTCAAATTTCTCTCTCCCCCATATTATACCAGAAATCAGTATGTCAAAACATTAATAGCTGTAATAACTGAGACTAGCTATTGCCTTATTCCCTTCTCTCTCTATTTTTTTGGATTTTGCCAAAAAATTAAAAATGAAATGTCCACTTCAAAAATTTACATAGTTTATCTTACTCAGATATCTATATATATATATCAGAAAGTATATTTTATATGTAGATATAGATATCTACTTAAAAGTGCTTCTGTAGCTTTGCAATCTGGTCTCTCAGAATGAAATGGAATTAGATGGTGCCCATTATAGAGTATTCCCTCTCTTTCCTGCTTAAAGTTATTCAGAACTTGATGACAATGTTGAGAGAAGGATGCTGAGAGCAGGATGGGAGAGAGATGCCATTCAGAGTGGAGGGGACCTTCATTTCCATCATGAAATCCAATTTAATTAGGGTCAGCCAGTCTCTGTGTCACTGTCCCCTTCTGTGCTTCCAGGTTAGTTAATTCTGTTACTTCTGATGAATGTCATCTTGCAATTAAAATGCTGGTGCTGGCAAGTTTCAGCATTCAACTTCCATGGACCTTGCTGTCAGCAGCCTTGTCTGTTTAATCAAGACCTGTGTCACTCTCTCCCAGCGAGTAACTTTTGATTTTCCCAAGTCCCAGTCAACTTGGATGGGGAAGAGAAACAGCCATTGCACTGTGATTTAATCACAAGCCTCTCACTAAGGGCACTGGAAAGATGGCATTAGGATGGTTCATCAGATGCAAAGATGCTGTGCCAGCTGCATTACCCTGAGTAATGCAGTGGTCAGGGCGAGCAGAAGACCTGGCCTGGCACCCAGAAGGCTTTTGGAAGTAGGAAAGAGAGGGGCTGTTGACTGTGGAGGTCATCACATACCCTGTTGTCTGAATCATGGGAGAAGGAGAGCTGAACCTCCGTTATCTGCTCCCAGGACTGAATCATCTAGGTGTGTGGTTGGCAGAGTATAAGCTGGCTGATGGTGGCCTGGGACAGGTCCAAGTCCTCTGAGCAGAGTGTTGTCCACAGCAGACTGAGAAGTTGCTCTCTGATCAGGGAGCTGGTCTCTCCTCACTGGTTCCCTTAATTGAATACATCCAGTGGCAACCATGATGTGGTCTGTGCAACCCATGTGGATGCTCAGACTAAGTATGGCATGCGTGTTTACCACTCCCAGATACCAGTGGTGGGCAGGTTGGCAGAAAGCATCTGTACCATTCATCTATTTGGGGCATTTGGGTTGTTTCTATATCCTGGCTATTGTAAAGAGTGCTGCAATAAACATCTGGGTACAGGTGTCTTTTTCGATTAGTGCTTTTGTAAGCTTTGGGTAGATTCCTAGCAGTGGGATTGCTGAATCAAATGGGAGTTCCATTTTCAGTAGTTCAAGGATCCTTCACACAGCTTTCATACGGGCTGAACCAGTTTGCATCTCCACCATCAGTACAGAAGTGAACCCCAGGGCAGATAAGTATATAAAATAAAACAAATAATAAAAATAAATAAAAAAGAAAATTTCAAACCACACACACACATACACACACACAGAAAGTGTCTATAGAGGTGAAATCCATGCAGAACCCAGTCAGTACACTGAACCCGGTGCTTTCTGAGCCCCAAGCACACACAGATCATGGGGGAGCTTGATACAGGGCAGATTCTAGCTCATCAGGTGTGTACCACATCCTTCCCTAAACCCCACACCCTCAATTTCCTAAACTGTAAGTTTCTGGACAACAAGGGCCAATACTAGTGCAGACACGTGCTTCAGGAACATTTCTTTGTCCCAGTTTACTTTTTTTGGAGGGGTGAGATCTAACTGCACAAACATAAAATAAGGCTTAGACACTGAGGCGTAGTGTGACAAGGAAACGAGAAGCTGTCCCTCAGAAGCTTCTTTACCTTGAATTCTTCTTCAGTCAGTTCAACTCCTTACAAGAGGCCGGTGGAAATGACAAGCCAGCTCCGCCTTAATGAGAACTTTGGTTCCTGTCACTCACCTTTTCTTCCTGGGTCCTCTGAGGCTTTCTGCCAAGATGTAGGTTTAATTTAATGTCCCCATCTCTGTAGCAATTGGTCTCCGGCCTTTCAAGACTCAGTTCTGAACACTGTAGTGTGCTACTGAGATGACAAATGAGCCAAATAAAAGATGTCCTGAAAGCAGCCACAGGAGGCTCTTACTCCCCATGAGTGTGGGTGCCAGGGGTGATGACGAGACGGCAGCCTAACAGGTCTATATGATCCAGCCCTGCTGTGTCTGCAGTGATAGCCTCCTTCAGAAAGGAGCTGGGCATGCACCAGGACCAGTGTAACCTGGTTAAGGAAAATAAAAATGGAAAAGATCACAAATAGGAAAAAAAGGTTACTCAGTGGTCACTGCTCTAGAGAAGCTAGGGAAAAAAATGGACTTAGTTATGTGTTGGTGGCCAGATTTAATGTCCAAGGATTTCTCGCCTTGGGTAAGACTTCTCTGACCTTCTGTAATTTGAAGGAGCTTAGTGGCGTGTCAAGGGATATTAGTTTTGGCTTCGATGCCACCCTTGAGTCGCTGGATGATACCCTTGTTCATGGAGTACATGGAAGGAGAAAGGCTCCAGGCCTCTCTTCCAGCCACTCCCCACAGACAGGGAGCACTTCTTAAGAATTGTTGCTTTGAACCATCTAGTGCTCAGTATGGATGGAATTCCCCTCTCCCCCACCTTTTTTAATAGCTGAAACTATAAAACTCCAGGAATTTTGTATGGGCCAGGCCCGTTGACTTTGTATGTCTACTTTTCACTGTTGCTACATGGTTGTTGTGATGTATTTTTCGTTTTCGTTTGCAGACAGATTGCCTCATCATTTCATCTCTTGTATACTGATTAATGCAACCACATGGCTGACATTACCTACTCATCATGCTTGGCTAAGATTTCCCCCTCTGGCCCTTTATGAAAATATTTTATTTGAGTTCTTCTGAATTAAGTTTAATCAGAGTCTTCATCTATGCAAATCAAGTCACCTTTGGGTTGGCCCAGTTGACCTTGTTCGCCTGCCCACAAATTAAATCATCTGGTAATCAGGACATAGTTGCATTTGCTTTGCTTTGCTTTTCTGATCAGGATATAATATTCAGGAGCTTAGATCTTTTCTTTTTCTGTACCACTGGCAGCTACAAAGCAACCAACAGAGACTAGACTAAAATGTTAAGTGAGGAAGTCCTCACTTAACATTGTCGATACATTCTTGGAAACTATAATTTTAAGTGAAAGAACATGTAAGGGAAGCAGATGTCAACTATACCTTCTGTTCCATGTTGTGGTAGTTTTTTCCTCATCAATGAATATCAATGAACAAAGCAACATTATTCCAGGACCAGCTGTATATTAAAGCAACCCTTGCCTGTCGTAGTCATGATTGATTTTACGGAGGGCTTTCCTGAATGGTGGAGGCGGTCCTAATACTTCTGTGCCTGACTTCCTCCTTGTGTGTTTGCGTAGGACATAGCTCATAGGATTGATGATTATGGGAGTTAAGGGAGAGACTACAATGTTTTCTTCACTTTGGATGTTTGTGGAATATGTTTGGAATCCATCTAGCTCAAGATTTTTGCCTTTGTGTGTTCTGTATGTCTGAAATAGTCTTTTCCCCACAATAATCCTATTTGTTAACTTGCTAATTCCTTCAGGATTTTGCTCAAGAACTTCCATCTTGTTTGTCTGTTTGTCAGATGATCCTTTCTGGAAACATTCTCTGTAGCTTCTATCCAGCTGGGCAGCCATGGTGCCACTGTGAGTTCATCTAGGATGTTGTGAGGGTGGCTGCCCAAGGGATCTCAAATGGTGCTGGAGTTCTCTAGTTCAAGACCAGAGCTGCCTCTGGAGGGTACATGGACAAGCTTGTCAAAAGCAATACATTCACTCTGCTTGCTGTGCCTGTCGGTTCTGAATGCTCAGCTTCACTGTCCTCCTCAGACCCTTCCGGTCACTGGTTGCCTTGGCAATGCCATCACTAACAGTTTGGATACAGACCCAAAGGACCCATTTTGGGAACCCATAGATAGGGCACTGACCTTTCCCACCATTGCACTTCAGGTATCTGACTTTGACCTCCTTGGCATTGAATGTAAGCTACATGGTGGAAGTACCTGTGTCAGGTGCACAAATCTGGGTAACTGGAGAGAGACAACTACACCTTGACCTCCTCAGAGCTCAAAGCCAAAGCAAGGATTTCCTTCTTGATAAGAGTTTCCCTTATCTAAGATTTTACATCCCGCTCAACACTTTATATCCCTCTTCCCAGCTTTATTCTTTGTCTTGGCTCTTATTACTATCTAGTTTATTGGGCATTGCATTTATTTGTTTATTGACCTCCCTCCCTCCCACCCCTGATCTCCACCCACTAAAGTGTGATCATCAGTGAAGGAAATGTGTGCCTAGGAATAGAATTGAAAGCTTAACTTACAGTAAGCTCAACTTGGACAGGATGTATTTGATAAACATGACATTGTGACTGGTAACCAACCTCACACTGCCTCCTTTCTGCTGCTCTGGGCATTCTTACGGGTATTCTACAGATGAATCCAATTTCATCTTTCTGGACCCAACTTAAATGCCCATCTTTGCCCATTATCTTCATCTTTGAATTCCATTTTCTAATATATTTTTTATTTAAAGTTTTAAAATTTTAATGTTTTTAATTTGATTGCACATGTATCTGTGTGGGGATATATATGTGTGCATATATATATATTTTTCCACATCATTGTCAACCCTGAGGTACTCCCACCACCTTATCACCCATGAAACATCTTAATCTCTTGTGCCCTTTCCCTCCCCCTGTATTATCCCCCCCTTGCTCTTGCTTTAGTTCTGTTGGCAGTTTTAAATTTTTCTTGTCTGTTTGTAGTGAAAACAAACAAATAAACAAGATAGTCCCGTTTTATAATGATAGCATTTTTTTTTATCTTTCCCAGCTTGTTCTTTGATATTTCATATTGGTCGAGCCAATCTCCCCAACTGTTTTTGCAAGTTTCTTGTTAACAGGAATTAACTCCTTACACTATTCCCCCCTCCACCCCCTCCTAAGCATAGTGCTGGGGGCAGGAGCAATCATCCAGGCTGGATCATTCTGCCTGGAAGAAATGCTGTGATCACAGAATTTATCACTTACCAACTGGAAACCAGGAAACCAGTTGGATGGATGGAAAGAAACATCACTTTCCACCCAAACTCACATTTGTGAAATACATTGACCTTATTTTTTTTTGTACTGGTATCTATCATATCATTTTTGTTTGTGTTTAACAGAGATGGTGTTGATTGACAACATTCTAGATGTTTTAGAAATATAGTAATATATTTAAAATATTTAGAAATATATATATATAACTATAGAAAGAGCAAAGACAAAGAATAAAGCTGGAAAGAGGGATATAAAGTGTTGAAGAGGATGTAAAATCTTAGATAAGGGAAACTCATCAAGAAGAATCCTTGCTTTTGGCTTTGAGCTCCACTTACCTGGATCTGTTCACCTGACACCAGGTGCTTCCTGTTATACCACACCCACAACAAACAGCCAATAAATCTTCTCCAAAGCTCATGAGGAACCTTCACATTCAGCCTCACTTCCTCCTTCTATTAGCCTCAGTTCTATAGTCAGAATCACAGTATTACTTTGGGTTTGGTTCTGTGCCTTTGCTTTATTCCTTTATATCCCAACTGTGAGTGAAATCATCCAACATTTGCCTTTCTCCTTTGGACTGATTTTGCTTAGCATTGTTCCTTCCAGTTCCATCCATATTGTTGCAAACAGCAAGATTTCAACTTAAAAAATAAATCTGAGTAAGATGCCATCGAGTATATATATATATCCCACATATATATATACACCACAACTTTGCTCAGTCATTCTTTGGCACTTAATAGTGTTTGCACAGCTTGTCCATTTTAAACAGTGCTGCAATAAACATCGGAATGTGTCTGTCCTTTCAAATTGGTGTTTTTGTAGCTTCAGATGGATACCCAGCAGTATAATTGTGGATCATTTGGTGTTCATTTTTAATATTTTGAGAAACCTCTATCTACTCCAATGTGAGCTATTATTTTCCTTAGAGGCTGCACCAGTGTTTAATTCTACATACATTATCCAAGGGTTCCTTTTTCTCCAGACCCTCACCAGCTCTTGCTGCTTCTGATCATTTTGACTTAAGCCATTCTGATGGGTGTGAAGTTGTATCTCACTGTAGTTTTGATTTGTAGTTCCTTGGTAATAAGTGATGGGTAGTTTTTCATGGCCATCTGGATATCTTCTTTGGGAAGTGTTGATTCAGCCTTTCTGTCCATTTTTGGAGTGGGTTATTTGTTTTTTTGTTGTTGAGTTGTATGAGTTCTTTATAAAGTTTGTCTGTGAGTAGCTTGTCCAATGTATAAAGTACAAATATTTTCTCCTGTTAAATACATTTACATGTGTAAAGTCTTTGAACCATACTTCTCTTCACCATATTAGGAAATGCTAATGACACTGGCCTTCTTTTCTTTCTCAAGTTTTTATTACAAAAAACTTTATATATCAGAAAAGTTGCAAGAATTTTATAATAATAAACACACATATACCCACCAGTTAGGTTCTGTAAAAAATTGTACTTTGATTGCCTTATCAAATATCTATCCAATCTGTGTCTATTATTCCACCTTATATTTTGTTGAATTTCCAAGCAAATTGCAAACATGAGTACATTTCCCCCTAATTACATTAACATATATTGAACTACAATTCAGTATCTTTTGATTTTTTTTCCAACATAGATTTCTTTTGCTTTCTCTTGGATTTTGTGTAAGTACATATATGGAGTGTGAACGCTCTTGCTTATCACTGTAAACATGATGCTATGGAGAGTCATCCTTTTACTTCTAAGCCTATTTCATTTAACTGCCGAGTAGTATTTGATTACATGGACAAGTCATGCATTGTCCCTGTATCAGCTGATGATCATGAATAAGGCTACTCTCCACATACATATATGCATAAAGCATGATTTGGGGTCATAGAATGGTTGGTCTTTCTTGTCCCCAAACATTTCTTGTCCCTGCCTCACAGCCCCTTGATACTCTTTCTCCCTTTTACCTGGAATATTGTTCTCTGTGCATTAAATATGTTGTCCTTTATCATCATGTACCTGCCTCCTGCATATGACTCAGATCATAACCTTCCTGACTTCGCATTCTAAAGTGATCACAGAGTTCCACTTCAGTCTATGACTATCTTAATTCTCTGCAAAGCAGTTCTCACCACCTGCTAATTTTATTTCTCCTGGTTACAACATAAGCTAGGAATAAGACCTACCTGTTTTACTGTTCTCCCCATAATCTAAAATAATCTATAATATTTAGTTTTAAATATTTTTAGACTATCCTGCATTGGAAAATAGAGTAGCATGTAGTAGGTGCTCAATTAATGTTTGATAAAGAAGTGAATGCTTGAGTGACTAAATTACATTCTGACTTGCTGGAATGCCATCCATCTTCATTGTTTTTGCTTTGGTTCCCTACCTACAGCAAGTATTTGATGGATGAACAAATGGGAAGTGTTTCTTGATGTGCCACAAATTCTTAAGAAAATTCTACTGTGGAAGATATCGTCTCTCCTGTCCTGTCATGTGAAGACACTTAATCCAACTTCTTAGACATCTTCAATTCCTTGGTAATGGGTCACAGCTGGAGGTGTTAGGCATCTGTTCTGTGTTCCTTGATAACCAGGGAGAAATTGCCGGTGGCAAACTGGAAAACACACTTGTCAACTGTCATGTGAACAGATTGACTCATTACTCTGGTGTTTAGTGATACTAACATGTATTTCTCCAAATCCAGTTCCTGGTAGTCTTACTAATGAAAAGGGTCAGGGTGAAGGAGAAAGCTCTTACCTTACAGGGGAATTACTGCACACAGTGTAGGGTTTGAAGTTGTGCATGGTTTTCTTATCTTGCTCATGGATTGTTACCAGAAGGCTTGCAGTCATAGCAACAGGAGAACTTTGATGCTCAAGGACAGGAAGACATTCCCATGCTCTCAGAGTTCCTGGAGCGATGGAGAGAGACATGAGGGAAAGGCTACCTAGCAGTAGCTACCTAGCAGGTGCATCTCCCCCCCCCCCAGTCTAGCTGACCTTGGACTATGCATTAGCAACAAACTGACTCTCCCCATTGTGTGACAAGGGATGGAATCCTTGAATCTTCCAGGACTCCATAGAAGAAATGAACAACCCGTGGGGCGAGTGGAAGAGAGTCTTAGCAACCTCAGCTTCTATTTGCATTGCACTTGTAAACATATGTCTTTAATATTATCAACAGAGAGATGGCTAAGAGACAAGGCAGAAGTTATGATTGAAATTGTGCATAAGACAAACACCAGTTTTCTACTTATCAGCCCGAGTCCTCCACTGCAATGCCCAGTGGAGAATTCGCTTCAATTTAGAGAGTTAAGCCAGCAGTCATCTTCCATTGTGCATTTCACAGCAACCAATGCTTGTCCCTCCTTTCTCAATAGGAAGTGACTTGTGTTTATAATGTTTTCTTATCTATAAAATGTGCACCTTTTCTCTCTTGTGGGTCAACCCTTTTCATTTTATTCGTATAAATGAAGAACAATGCACAGAGAATTTTAGGGGCTTGATTAAGGACATATGCTTCCAGATAGGACTGAAGAAAATTAAATGAACATGAGATGGGGCCTCTTTGAGTAGGTCATTTTTCAGGAGACCCCCGACCTATTCGACCTATTGTTGCTTGTAGCATTAAGTATAATGAGCTGTGACTACTGGTCAGTGTGGTGAGGGCTGAGGTGCCTGGTTTGGGCAGAATCTGATCTATAGATTTTATTTCTGTGTCTAGGAGAATAGTAGCTGCTAGAATATCTGAAAATCTCATTCCCAAATGGCCTGCCCTTTTTGCTGCTGTTAAAAAGAGACTTTTAATATCCTGGGAAGTATTATTTTAGGCAGATGACTAAATAGTTAGAGGGATACTGGGAGCCAAGACTTTTATAGGAAAATCAGTTACACCAAGACCCTGGTGGAGAAAGGGATTCTCAGCCACAGCTGAGTCAGGGGGAGGTGTTTCCAGGAATCGTGCTAGTGTATCATCACTTGCTATAGCCCCTCCACCCATTCCTACATTAAACGTCTCTTCTAGGAATTCTCAGTATAGCCAAGGAGGCATTATCATTACTAACATGTGGGTCTCCATATTTCTTTTTTTAAAAGAATATGAAGAAAACTTTAATTTTTTTTCTTGATTGCACACACACACACACACACACATCACATCATTGTCTACCCTGAGGCGTTTCCACCACCCCGTCACCCATGAATCATCTTTAGCTCTTGAGCCCTCTGTCTCCCCCAAATACCCCCCCTTCCCCTGCTCTCAATTCTATTGGCAGTTTTAGATTTTTCTTGTCTGTTTGTTTGACTTTCCTGTAGCCCTTATATAAGTGAAACAGTCTGGGTCTCCATCATTCTTGAGGCAGATATTTTGTTCACTTTGGATATTTTGAAAGCTGCTATGCAGACTTTTCCAGGCCTCCTGGAATTCACCTCCTCATTTCTGATCAGGAAAACATTTTTCCAAAGCAGCCTGCCCCTCCTTATCTCCTCCTAACTGAAAAATAGCCATTATGCATTGTGGGCCAGGGACAAAGCCCTCCCTGGAGATTGGGGATTCCACAGTAACTACGAACCTATGAGATCTGCTCTCACACGGGAGCCCATCAGACACATCTGATCATATCACATCTCGGCTCTGCAGGCAGCAGAAGGCTGAGCTGAGAGGCAATGATTAAAGTGCCAGACTGCATTAGGCTCTCCCGCTGCTGCCCCAGGCTTGCTGGCCTAGGGAATGCTTCATCCACAGCCATCACTGGCCTCTCCCTTTTCTCTTTCTATTACTTCACTCTGACATTATTGAGTTTCTCTTTCCAGCTCTCATCCTGCCTGTCTCCCCCTGCGCACTGACTCCCTGCCTACCTCCTTGTTGACTTTTTCATCTTCAGCCTTCCTGCCTGAATTCACTTTATTTTTAATGCATTTTTCCTCTGGTTCTCTTCTCTCTCCTCCTACTCTCTGTGTTCTTCCACAATCCCCCCCCCCCCCGCTATAAATAACCCAGAGCATCCAACCTTTTGCTCATGGAGAAATGAATAATTAAAACTCCAAAGGAAGACACATGGATTAAACCAGGCACTTAATTTCTTCCAAACACAGAGAGCATTTTATGGTGTCCTATGCAAATGGATGAGTCACAGCCAATTACTTCAAGAGGGAAGAAAGCTGAGGGGTTTGGTTTGATCAACAGCATATTGAAAAAAATGGGGCAGGAGGGGTATTTCTCCCAAATGTATCAAGTGTGGGATAACACACGTGACAGTGGTGGCATTTCCTGGCCCATGTTTTATGTAGAAAACTCGTGTTTTGATGTGTTTCTCTTTATATTACTTTTACATAATCAGACACCACAGATTTTGAGCTCTGTTTGCTGATGTGTCACAAAGGCAAATTATTTGTTAGAAATAATCTGTTTGGTGAAGTGGGAAATTGAGATACTGTTAAGGATCATGCTGAGAAGGACTCAAGAGCTATTTAGGCAGAAGTGCCTTGTCAGTCTTCTTTGTGGCGATGATGTCTTCAGAGTGGGTGTCTACAAAGGAGGTTGGCATAACTGATGGTCTTAATGGCTCCTGTCGTTTTACAAGCTCTCTGGTCTTCTGAAGATTGACTGGTTTCTCTTCTTGGTGGTCCTCATTGATGGTATCTTGTCTCATGAGGCATCTTGCTTCAGTGATGTCCAAGAAAGCACAGGTGTAAGAATCCACTGTCACAACCACTGTACCTTGTTCTGCTCTGTCAACGTCTGCTGCTTTGTGAGTAGACTGTCTCCATTTTCAACCTGGATGAAGTCTACAGGAATAAAGGCCTGGGTCTTGATCTTAGAAATGAGAAAATAAGCCTATGCAAAGAAAATATCAATAACTTTATAGACATGACTAAGCCTGGCTTAACTCATGAAATAGACATATATGGGAACTCCCTCAAAGAACAGGTGTGTGTTTATGTTTTTATGTGTGTGTGTGTGTATGTATGTGTGAAGGAGAGAGAGAGAAGCCGAGAGAGGGCATGAGGAGATTTTTGCTTTGAGAACAGATCAAATCAAATGACCTTAGCGAAAACTACTCAAGGAGGTAAGAGCAAAAGAAGATCAGCATCTTGAAAGTCACCCTCCTTAAAAGGAGGACATCACACATTTGTAGTGAAAGTGTATCTGCAGCTTATGCTTTAGGTTAAAAGCCTTCTCCTCTTCTAACACTGACTACCTGCTTCCCATGACAGTTTCAGGATAGAGAAAATTTTATTCATCTATTTATCAACCTGCTAGTATAGCTGCTTCTGTCCCAAAGTTCAGACCTTTGGGGAAGGAATAGGTGTTAATTAAGCTAATTACTTGCTTTCAACTTGCTCAGACCTTAGAGATGCCTTCAGGACCCAGTACACAGGGTTCCCCCAAAGAAATAGACAATCTCTGAAAGAATTAAATTAATTTCCTTTGCCTGTTTTTGAGCCTGGATAACAGTGATTTTTTTTTTTTTTGAGGAGGGACAAAAGATTTCTCAAACTTTAATGTGTCTACAGATTGAATTACCTGGGTATCTTGTTAAAAATGCAGATTCTGGTTCAGTGGGTCATGGTGGCTGCCAGCTGGTACAGTTGTTGCCCTGACCCATGAGCCATACTCTCTGAAGCCAAGAGTTGGCGTTTCAAGATATAATTCCATGGCACTTGATGCTTGCCGATATCTTTACTTTCTTCTCTGTGACATAATACTTTATAAAATATAACTGCAAAATTCTCCTTAGTTAGGAGATCCTACTAATGAAATGAAAAAATAAACCTATGCAAAGAAAATACCAGCAACTGTATAGACATGGCTAAGACCTGGCTTAATGAAATAGCCATATGTTGGAAATCACTCAAAGAACAGATTGTGTGTGTGTGTGTGTGTGTGTGTGTATGTGTGTGTGGTAGATTAGTAGATAGGTTAGTAGATTCTACTAACCTAACCAAGGAGAATTATTTTGCAGTTACATTTATAAAAGTATGATGATCAGTATTGAATTATTTGATCAGCATTGAATTAAATTTATCCTGCAGTATTGTCCTCTAACCCAGAGAGTGGATGTGTGTATCTCCATTGGTTTAGATTTTCTTTGATTGTTCTCTTTGAATTTTTCCAGCACACAAATTGTGGGCATATCTTGATAGATTTGATGAAATTTGGACTTCATTTAGATTTAGATTTGATTTTTGGGTGCCATTGTAAATAGTACTTTTAAAAAATGTTAATTTTACTTTTCATGACTAGTATATACACGATACTGAATTTTGTAAATTGTCTTTATATCCTGCAGTGGGGCTAAGATCACTATTAGTTCTAATAGGTTTTTTTGGGTAAACTTTTGAGATTTTTTTCTGTAGTTATTTTGCCTGAGCTAGAGGCATGATTATTTCTTCCCTTTAAATCTCTTTTAATTACTTTTCCTTGTATTTTTGAATTAGCAAAGTCACTAGAGTGATGTTGAGTCAGAGTACCTTAATGG
The DNA here is from genome assembly GCA_004024945.1 of Uropsilus gracilis. NCBI lineage: Eukaryota > Metazoa > Chordata > Mammalia > Eulipotyphla > Talpidae > Uropsilus > Uropsilus gracilis. The sequence continues at coordinate 82,053 of PVHY01003644.1, read as the reverse complement.
TTCTTTTAAAGCTAGCTATATTATTTCAAGCAGACCTAAGGGTGGTGTCTTTGAGTGTCCATTGTCACTGATGTATCTTCAGGCATTTTTTTTTTCATCTAGTGTACTGCCCAAAAAGCTTCTTCTCTGGGTTAAAGACCTTTTCTAGGGCTTATCTTCTTCTTTTATTTTCTTGCATTGCACTTGGAATTAATTTATTTTATTTTTTTAATATTAAGTGATTTATTTATATATAAATTTTACATCTTTGTGATCTTTGGGGTTCAACCCCCTTCTTGACCTTTTCCACCCTGTCCTGCACCCTCCCCCCCAAGTTGTGTACTTTAATTTGGTTGTTAGCTTGTTTTGACTTTTCTTCATGGTTTTTTGCTTATCTTTCCCATGCCCCAAATAATAGTGAAACCATTTGCTTTGTCTTTTTATTTTTGACTTGTTTCTGCTAATATGATTTCTTCTAAGTTCATCCATGTTACAACACCATGCAATTTGTCATTTTTAATTGATGAGTAATATTCCATTGTGTATATATAACACATCTTTTTCATCCAATCATGTGTTCTGGGACATTTCAGTTGCTTCCATGTCCTTGCAATTATAAATAGTGCTGCAGTAAACATCCGAGCACAGGTGCCCCTTTGTACAAGCAATGAAGTCTCCTTTGGGTGATTCCCAGCAGAGCAATTGCTGGGTCAAATGGTAGTTCCATTTTCATTAACTTGAGGGTCCTCCACACAGCTTTTCATAGAGGTTGAACCAGTTTACATTCCCACTAACAGTGTAAGAGTATTCCCTTCTCTCCACATCCTCGCCAGCACTTGTTGTTGCCTGTTTTTTGGATGTGGGCCATTCTTACTGATGTGAAGTGATATCTCAGTGTGGTTTTGATTTGCATTTCTCTGATTGCTAGTAACGTTGAGCAGTTTTTCATGTGCCTGTTGGCTAGGGTTTCTCTTCTACCTGAGTGTTTCATTTCTGCTTCTGCAGCACTTTCAGGAGGTATTTATCCCAACACTCCCCTTCACAGGCAAAGACGTGCTGCAAGCAGTTGTCATAACCAGAACTTGGCTTACCGCTCTCAGTCTGGTGACCCCTTGCCCTTCCTGTACACGCTGCAACCTACACCTGACAGTTTTAACTCGCAGCATTTCTCTGTGACAGTCTTTTAAGCTTTTTCAAAAGGATACAGAAACAGTGCAAAATGCCTCCAGATAGACGAATGAATAAAAAGTTTGTGATAATAAAAGGACAAGAAAAAGTTCAAACTAATAACTGACAACAGAACTAAAGCACACAGCAAGGGAGGGGGAGGGAGGGAAGGAGGGAGGGGAAAATCAGGGGAGGGATGTGCACAGGCATCAGGATGATGGTTCATGGTGACATGCTGCTGGGAGAACTTTGGGGTATACAAAGATGTAAGAATATATATGTATATAATCAATAAAAAATAAATAAACAGCAAAACAAAAGTGTGGCATATTTACACTGTGGAGTATTATTCAGCTATCAAAAATGACAAACTCATTCCATTTGCAGCAACATGGGTGGAGCTGGAAGGGACTATGCTAGCTGAAATTAGTCAGAAGATAAAGATATATACAATAGTCTCATATATATGTATATATGTGGAATATAGAGAACCCAAACAAAAGGACAAGAAAAGGGTGGAAACAATCAGGGAGGATGGAGGGGTAAACCCTAGAGATCACAAAGATGTGAAATTTATATATAAATAAATTATTAAAAAAATCAAACCCAGCAAATTGACTGTAGAATGGAAGCATAAAGGAGGGGGAAGAAGGGAGAGGCAAAACAGTGGAGGGATGAAGAAAAGGGAAATTGGTGACTGTTCACAGATGATATGGTGGCGGGAGAACTGGGGAGATTGCAATAATGTAAAAAAAAATTAAATTAGTAAAAATAAATGGAAAAACTTCCAAAGGTCTGGGACCTGGGTAGCACTGTTAATTGCCTTTGCTCCACATAGCAAAGGAAACAGCAGATGAATTCTTCCTTTAAAATTTGAGTGGGGTGGAAGGAACAGAGCCTTTTTGTCTAAACTTACCTTCTATGCCTTGGAATACAATTCCTGATGCCCCCTGTCCCAGCACCCTGCAAATGAATTCCGGCTTTGCTGGTGGTTTATTCTGCATTATCTTGTCATCCTCCTTTTCGTCATTACCAGTGGGTAACCCAGACAAATAAATGACTCTGGACCAGAAAGAAAAAGGGACATCAGTGATTATTCAAATCAAATTTTGCTGTCTAAATTCAAAATCAGATATGTATTTTATTTAAAATATAAATAAAAATAAAGAAGCCCAACTGTCTCCACATTCCATCGCATTCTCCCATCATCTCCCTGTGGAGTCAAGTAACATTTCTGCTCTCTTTGGTTGACAGTGTCTTGGCAGAACTTTGTACAATTGGAGATGTGTTTGCTGTGGCTTTTAAAGAGGAAACAAACCTAAAACAACTTGTATTTCACTCCCAACACATGATTCCTCCTCTATTCAACAATGACTGTTTATACTGAGTCAATGAAAAAAAAATGGCCAAAACTAAAAACAACACTATCCTGAAATGAAGACATTTTCAGGGAAAAAATCATCTCTCTAGCATGCACAGTCTTAGTTTAGATATCAAATTATTCTTTTACCAAATTAAGCCTACTGACAATGTCTTTGCTTTAAGAAACTTGAAATCTCTCACTCAGTGATGGGGTCATCCAAGTCTGTGGAGACTTGTCTGATAAACAGAATGTGGCCAAAAAAGATGTGACTTTTGATATCTCTTTAATTCACAAACTCATCAGTAAATTCATAAACATCCCAAGCAATTGGAGTGGGCATGGGTTTTGACTAAAAATAACAATTCAGTGCTTGCCTTATTCTTATCATCCAACAGCCCTTAGCTCCAGAACCTTCTGATTCCCCAGAGCCCACACATTACATTGCAGTCTCATTAGTCCAGGATTCAGCACACAGCATTTCAGTTTCCAACAGGCCCACCGCAGGGCACCTCAACTTCATTCTCACTAGGCCACCCATTTCTTATACTCGAAATGCAGTTTTGCTTCTTGAAACATTGGACATGTATTGTCTTAGGCTGTATAGGTTTTCTCTGCACATTAAGATTTTACTTCTCAGCCACCACTACAAATTGTATTGTCTTCATAATACCTTTTTTGTCTTCCCAGTAAGCGAAAACATATTGTCTCTCTGTTTTTCACAAAAATTGCTTCTCTCGGCAGTAATTTCATTCTGTTTATAGCATCTTGTGTTGTTGTTTTTTTTTTTTTTTTTCTGTCTTCTTGGTAGATAGCAGTTTGGTGAAGATGGGACTCTTCCTGGCTGACTGGTCCCTGAATTTCACTATTCGTTGGCCAATGCTAACAATGTATTTTTTGAATAAGAGCACTTGTTGTCAGAGCCTCCCAGTGACTGATGAAAACTCAACTATTTCTATTCCTTCATAGCATTTTGTGCCTGAAACAAACCTGAGTGTCCATAGGGGCATTTACTTGACCTATAGATAACCTACTTGACTCTCAACTCCCATGTTTTGCTGTTGCATCTGATCTCAGTGCCACCAAAAGGTTTTACTTCGCTGGTGCTCAGCAATATATCTGGATCACCCACGCCTCTCCCAGAGGTCATCTCACCCTCTGCCGTGTTGTGTGAGGCACCTACAATCATTCAGGCAGGTGGGTTCAGAATGATCTTTCAAAATGAGTATTGTCCACCTAAGCCTATTTCATTCCTATTTATCAGGTAAGCCGGGGAAAACCCTGTGGTTCTGTACAAAAAATACTTTACTTTGGGAAGCAAATTCAATGCCCCAGGCCAGCAGAGCACACAACCACTAACAGTTTACTAAGTGTGTAGCTTCACATTCAGTGGTTGGCTAGAGGTGGATGCATACAGGACAGAGTAGGAAAAAGAAGCCCAGAGAGAGGATCATTTGGATCCAAGTTTTGACTTTGGGGGCTTGATAGGTGGGCCAGCATGACAGTGACCCATGGTTGTGTGAATCGGCTTCTTCTATATATAGCTCTATATATAACTCTGCTGACCATAAGAAATATCATTGTCAACAATATATATATTATATGATTGATATATATATATATATATATGTTGAATCAGTTGTAGGAAAGGCTTACATTTGGTACTTATCTTTACTAGAAAAGAATATATTTGCATTAAATTGGGATTATTCTGGCAATCATGAAAAATATGAAAACAGTAAGAACAGTGTCCCCCACCTTGGTGATTGGCACCTCCCTTTTTATAGCATGTAAATAAGATTCAGCATCATCTTGGACCCCACACAGTCATTCTAGCATCAAGGCCTGTTCAGGTTCCCACATAAATCTCTGCAAGTTCTGTCTACCTCTGTCACTGCAACTGTCACCCTTGTCCAAGCTAAGAGCTTCTCCTTTGGTCTACCAGACTTAGCCTTCTTTCTGGCTCCCTTCCAATCAGCTCACCATACTGCAGTTAGAATGATCTTTTTAAAAATGCAAATCTGATTATTCCACCCCTCTGCTGAAAAGTGTTCAAAGGCTTCCCAGGGTTCCTGAGGGAAAGACCAGAATCCTCTGTATGGCTTGTCACACCCTGCTCCTTTGGCACCTACTTGGATGGGCAAACTGATTGCTTGTCCTCTCTGCCACTCCTCCCCCCCCAGCCATATTGGCCTTCCACAAGCAACTCACTCTTACCCTGCTCTTCTCCCACTGACCTCAGCTGAGATGGTAAATATCTGTGCACTATCTGGTCTAATATATATATAAACTTGGAGGGAAAGGAATGAGCTCTCTTCCCTGTTTGGTTCATGTCTGTGCACCTGCTTATCACACATGGCAGAGACTCCCCGAGAGTAACTTTAATCAGTAAATGAATTTGTTATACTAATTGTTTGGCCATAATAGACTGGGACGGCTTCAAAGGCAACAGGTGCCAAAGGCTTATCCCTGGGCTGAAGGTCCAGCCCTAGTTGGAGCCAGCCCAGGGCCTGGAAACTTTTAAGCATGAGGCAAACATGTGTAGCAGGTTGACTTGTGAGTCACTGTTGACCTGATTCTAGAGACTGTGAACTCATAGAGCAATCAGATCAACAGTAACATTATTGCTGAGGAGCTTGATACTCAGATCTCAAGACTCACTCAGTACGACTGAGTCAGATCTCTCATCCTCCCTACCCTCAGCCACTGCCCCGGGTCCCACTATTTTATGGTCAAGGTGTGGCATCTATACAGTCAAATGTGTGAACTGCACTCAATTTCAGTGTATGACTTGCTGTGTTTCCTCAGATCAAATGTAGGATGTTTCCAGCATCTAAGCGGGTTCCTGACTTCTCCCTCTTTTCCAACTAAACTCTCAGAGGAAATGCTGTTTCCTCTGAAATCACAGTTAATTAGCTTAGATGTGCTGAAACTTAGAAAGTGCCACTGTTTTTATGTAATATTTTAGGCTCTATGTTGTCACAATGCGCCTAGGTGAGTCGTATGCATAGTCCAATTTTTTTTTTCAGTAATTTTATGTATTTTTTAATTTTTATTTTGTAATATTCATGCATTATTCATCATGTTTGTTTGGTTATCATTCCCCTTAGGTTTGGCCCTCCCTTCCATATTATACCCTTTATTCTCCCCCCCCCCCCCACAGTCCCCCTTACCACCTTTCCCCCTCTGATCATTCCATCTCCTCTCGCTGCAAGTTATTGGTCCATGTCTGGCCCATTGTCTTTTCTTTTTATGGAACTATGTCCTTTGTTCTGGGTGTGGACTTGCCCCTCTGGACAGCAACAGACCAGGCTGCTGGGGTCTCAAGGAGTAACTGAGGTGGATAGTCAGGCCGAGCATGTCAGGAACCTTGCTGTAGGGCAGATACATGGTGGCTTCTCTAAGATCCTTTCTGGTGTCTGTCACATGTTGCTGGTTCTGTGCCATGTAGTCCTGATTTCTTGGTTTGGGAGCCCAACTCCCAGCCACTGGTGATGGAGGCCCCTTTAGAGTATTCATCCCCACCCCTAACTACAAATGATGCCTGCTGATGCCTGGGGCTCACCCTTTGGTGAGGCCTAGACAACAGGATTTCTAAACAGTCCTCAGGGCATTCTAATGTACAGCCCAAAGTGAAAAACCCTACTCTGCTCTGCATCCTCCCATCCACATGGGACAGCTCCTGTCTCTCTAATCCCTGCTAACAAGCAGTCCTCATCCCATTAGAAGGCAGTGGATCTTGCCAGAGCGGATTTTGCCTGCTTTTTCAGTTTACTGCTTTTCCCACATCTCGCCTTTCCTAGAGACAACATACGTGCACCTTTTGGTTTCTGTTGTCATCAGCCCACGGCAGCAGTGGTGTGCTGGAGCTGGCTCCTACTGGCTCATGAAGGCAGATTCTGTGCTTCACGTCCCAATTAGGAATTCAATGACAACACACGGGCAGCTTGAAATTGGCCATGGTGGGAGTATTTACACCACAGACATGGGCAAACACCCTCAGTCAGGTTCTGTTTCCTCCTAGTCGCCTTCTGGAGAACTGGTTTACCATCACACACATTCTCCCTAAGGGGAATGCAGGTATTGTAGTCAAAGTTTGACAGTAGTTGTTCCTGTCACCTTTTCACATTTCACTCTTGCCATTCCTCATCTGTCCTTTGGGAACTGATAATATGTTTAGGCAATGTTGGCAACATGTCTACTCCTTTGGGATTATCATGATTCTTCCACCCAGCTTCCTTGAACGTCCTTAGAATTAGGCTTCTAGGAGTTGTTAATACCTGATGATACTTAGGCCATAATTCAGTGTTTAGCTCAGCACACGGCCAAGTCAGCAGAAGTCAGGGACAGTGTCATTTCTGCATCTCATTTAAGGGTTTTCATTAACTCTAGTATTTTCTTGGAATTGATGAGCACATGGTTTCTGTTGATTGGTATCTATTGATCCTTGAATATCATTTGATGACTCAAGATACTTTGTAAAAGTTTGATATGTAAACCCATGGTTAAGAGTAAAGCTTTGCAATCAGATCTGTGTTTGGATCCTGACTCCTGCTCTTAACAGGGTAACCATGGGCAAGTTATTGTATCTTGTAAACTTCCTATTCCACATCAGTAAAATGCATATAAAATATTCCATGGGATTTTTTTGGTAGATGAATGAAGATCAGACAGATAATAAATACTCTCAGCTTGAGCCTGATACCCAGTAAACTTTACTCAGTGGGGTAGGTTCATTCCCTCCAGTGCTAATGCTGAGACAAGGTTTGGGTGCAGGAAACTTGGGAGCAGGAAACTTGGGAGCTGATCCCAGAAAATCCCGGTGGTGGTGGAGTGCAGAAGCAAAACAGGGAAGGGAAGGAAAGCTGTAAGCAGTTGCCTGTGAGGCAACTCTGAGAAACGATGTTGAAGATGTTCCTGAGCGCAATAGAAGACAGAGGAGCCAGCAGCATCCACCGCCCCCCTCCCCCACCAACTGTTGTCAGTCCTGGCTTCTGAATTCCTGGGGTACAATCTGCCATGTGTAGAAGCAGAGCAAACCCTCCAGACAAGACACAGGTGATGGCAGGAGGAAGTTGGACTGACATGCTTAGAAGCACTTCGCAGTCAGAGGAACATGGGCAGGAAGTGACATCATGGGAGCGTGGAGGAGGGGACAAGCCAAAGAGCTGGGGCTTTTTTTCTGGCTGGAGTTTCCTTAGTGAAGCAGGTCACATCTGAGGTGGCCCTTTTCTCATTAAAGGTGGAAAAGAGAAGTTGCTTTCTTAGCTTAGTCATTTCTTTCTTGCTTTTTTTTTTTTTTTTTTTTTTTTTTTTTTTTTTTTTTTTTTTTTTTTTAAGCAAATATGTCTCGCTATGCTGCCTGGGGTAGTCCTGAACCCGCAGACTCAAGTGATCCCTGGCATCAGCTTCCCAGGTAGCTGGGATTAGAGGCATGCACCACCACGCCCAGCTAGTTTTTAGAGACTAGGCCTCGCTATGTTGCCCGGTGTAGTCTCGAACCCGCTAACTCAAGGGATCCCTGGCATCAGTTTCCCAGAGCTGGGATTACAAGCGCACGCCATTGCGCCCAGCAGTTTAGTCCTTTCTTACCTGAATCTGCCTCCAGATGAACAGGCCATGTGTCAGCATCCCAGTTCAGATTGCTATGGTGAGAGGTGGGGAGGTCAGTGTTAGTCATCTGTATACACCCATGTAATGTACATGCATATCTGTGTGCAGAAATGTAGGCATATACACATGGGCACACTCACATATGTGCACACAGTACAATTTGCAGTGTACACTGCGCTGGGAAGCCAAAGATACGGACCCTCTAAAACCAATTCCAAGGAGGAAAAAAAAACCTAACTATATTAAGAAGATCTGAGACAGAAAGTTGTGACAAAAGCAAGGTTTTTTTTCTACCTAAAGTGAAAGTACCCCTGGACAGCAAAGTCTCCCCAAAAAGTCTCGGACACAAACTGGATTTTGATGACAGGCTTGTCCCTATTTACAGGGGGGGCATCTCTGCTCACTCTGATCACTATGGTGACTCAAAGCAACTGGCCTGACACTGCACTCTGGGAGAAAATATATATATTTTTAAGTTGATTGTGTATATAAATAAACAAAATTCTCCCACCACCTTTTCACCCATGAACCATCATCTTAACTCTTGTGCCCATTCCACCCCCAACTCTAAACTCTCCCCCTCTCTTGCTCTAAGCTTCAGTTCTGCTGACAGTTTAAAATTTTTCTTGTCCTGTTTGTTCTCCCTATCTCCTGCCTATAGGTGAGATCATCTAGTATTTATCTTTCTGGTTTATATCTGCTAACATGATTCCTTCTAGGTCCATGCATGTTATCACAAATGCATCAAATTTGTCTTTTTGATTGTAGACATATTGTGAATAGTTGGGGTAAGGAGCTTGGAGAATGTACATTTTGTGCCTTGGCACTTGCTCATCTGTTGAATTCTTAGGGTAAGAAAGACCAGTGCTGTACTTGGCAAACCACTTTCTTTTGACAAGATAAATGCTTTTGACATCTCTACTGTTAAATTGATAAACCGAATATGTTGACCTTGGAGAGAAATGTTCACACTCATTCTTCCACTGCTATAACTATCCAAAGCTCTCCTAGATTTTTTTGGCGAGGAAGAAGTTGTTTAGTAGAGGGAGTTGAAAGCATTGATTCTGGAATCAAATTGCCAGTGTTTGAATTCTAGCCCTGTTGCTTGCTGGGTGGAGGATCTTGAAACCATTATTTACCCATTTTGATCCTTGAGTTCTATGCCTGCCAAGTGGGAGAAACAGTCTGCCATTTAGGGTTGTATTGAAGAGTAAAATAGTTGACAGATATATATCACTTAGAATTCTGCCTGATCTGTACTAGAGGCTACCGAAAAATCAGACCTCATCATCATCATTTATTTCTATTACTGTTATTACGTTGCCTTCTAGGTGGGGAAATTTTTTTCCTACTGTACACTTAGGTGAGCTTAATAGAGAAGACCAACAAATAAATCTATAGAACTGAGGTTGGGTAGAATTTTATAATCACTGAAGTTCTTTTAATAACGGTGCATTTCAAGCACATCTAAGAATCTCTGGCCTTTCTTTTCTTGTCATAAATGCAGATTTTGGTAGAAGAATTCAGGGAAAGATGATGGGTAAAACTCATTATATTAGTGCCTGTCATATACCTGTCATTTCAGACTGGTGAATCAGGATGAGCCCATTGGGAACATCTGGTTAGCCCTTACATTTACAGAGGGAGGAAGCTGAACCATAGAAACTTGAGCAGCTGCTCAAGATAACCTGGGAAGAGCCAGGACAGGGGGTGGCAGGGGAGGAGGGAAGCAAGATGAGAATTTAGGACACTCTAGCTTGGGCTGCAATGTCAGTGCAAGAAAAAAGTCTTACTTTGACTTGAGTCCTTGTCCTCTGTCCTCTGTATTACTTGACCTCATCATTTGTCCTCTCCTAGGATTTGGTCTGGGCTGTGGAATAACCTCTTGGCTTGTTGATGTCCTGAGCAAGCTGTTCTCAAAGAAGAGGGATGGCCTTTGCTCCATGAGGATAGCAAATACCGTGCTGTCCTTTGTAATTCAACAGGAAAGACCACCATTCTCTGTTCCCAGGAACGCCATCTATTTCATTAAAAGGCAACAAAGGGTTACTGGGAACTGGTATTTGTTCTAATGGCTCAGGTTGGCTTGGGTTGACTCAGACAAGGAAACTAATTCTAAAGCTATGTTGAGACTCTGTTGACCAACTGAACTTGGCAGAGTATAGAAGTTGCTGTCGTGCTGGAGTGTATGCTTGTTGACTGTGAGAGGTGTGAAGGATGTGGTGATGTTACTCTTGGTCTTTTCACTGACTTCAAGGCTTCTGGGGGGGGGTATGACAGTGTCCACTGTCCTAAGAGGAAAGGACTTTCTCTTTGTTTCCTTCTTGTATCCTCCCTGGGTAAGAAGTCTCGCTGACCCCAGCTCTACCTTTGGTTGTCCTGGGCATTTTGTTCCCTGCAGCATATGTGCTTTGCCATTCTGTCACTCTTTTGTCTACCTGTTCCCATCACAAAATACCAACCAGCCTAAGTGCCAGGTTGGAGCTGCATGAAGGAGGGACAGAGGCCAGTGAGAGCCTGTTCTAGACCATGCGGAGTGCCCAGCTTAGGTGTAGATAGGTCAGTAGGTATCGCTGTCATGTGCTCAGCAAAGGGGGCTTCGTAGATGTCTAGTGAATGAAACTGAGTGGAAAGTCGGGCCTGAAATTTGGGGGTTACTTGGTAAAATGCTTCACTTCTGTCTAACGAAGGGATCTGTTGCAGCTTCTGGTGCAAGTGAGGCATTTCAGCTCTGCCAGCCTGTTGCTGATCAGTTCTTGCTTGCTGTTGCTGTCTGCCAATTCCAGAAGTGAATTCAATAGTAATTTCCTCATGCATTTCTTCATTAAGAAGAAAGATAAATAATTAAAAGTAGCAGAAAGAAGGTAATTAATCTAAAGATCTACTTTTTATTTAGCCCTACGCCAAAGAGGCATAAAATAGATTTAATTAGGAATTCTTTTAAGGAAGCCAGTATGCACTTTATTTTTATTTATCTGGAAGCTGCTATCAGTCCTAGGCCTGAGGGATAAGGCGTGGGAGGCTTTGTTGGGGAGAGAGAAAACAGCTGTCATTCTAGAGTGGGAAGCCTGACAGGGGCTGTGACCTCAGCTGAGCTAGAGGAACATGACTCACCGCAGTGTTCTAGAAGGGAGGAAGCTGGAATAACAATCTTGCTCCTGCTCTTTCCCACCAATGACTCCACCAATAAGAAACCAGAGAATGAGGGACTCACTGGCCTAGCCCATAGGTCAGACTCCCAGGTAGGGTAGGGTAGTGATACCTTTGGAGAGGCAAGGAAAATAGTCCACATAGAAGGATGTTGGTAAATGAGTCCAGATAACCCCAGGGGCCACATGGAAGGCATTTAAAAATGTAAGGGAGTTAGTTTGCTCATTAAAGTTAATGTAGTGGCTGCTGTGTTTAGATCCCATGATGTACTAAGGAATTAAAGAAGCTGTCAAGAGATTACCGTTCCATAGCATCATAAAGATGACAAAGACTTTGTTCATCCTCCCATGGAGATGTAGACTCTAGTTCCCCTCCAGTTGATTTTGATAGAGCCTAACTGGTCTTTCCTGGTGAGAAATGGTCAGCGGAAGTGATATTTTTCTAAGGCTAGTCCTTAGCAACCCTGAAGATTCTGCCTTGAAAAGTGCTCTAGGAAACTGACCCACCATACCATGAGCTAATGGGTTGGAGGACATCCAGGTAACAGAGATGCCACACCCCCAGCCCTTTCCAGCTCCTCTCTACCAAAGTGCCAACCATGTGAGAGAAACCCTGGCGCACACTCTAGATCAACCTTGTCCCAGGGAAACACCACTGTGTGTGTGGCCCCATCTCTGCCTCCCCCAAATTCCTGACCTACTGAGCCTGTAAGATAAAAATAAATTTTTTTCAAAAAAAGTAATTTCAAAGAGCATTGAATTAGCACACTAATAAACTTGTGAAAATCAACTTCAAAATAATTTGTACATTGAATAATTGAAAATAATAATTTGAAAGAAATCTCAAAATAGTTAATGTTTCAACTCACTAAGGTTTGGGAACAGTTTGTTAGCAGCAATAGATAACTGGAATAGATCCTACCCCCTCAAATGGGTGATTTCCACTTATCCGATGTCTATGTTGTTAATGGGAAGTATTAACCCTCCACCCACCCCCACTCATATCTATACATATCTAAAGTTACACAACTGTAACTTAGCAATGTTGTAATAAACAATTTTCCCAGATAACTGACTCTAATGTGAATGCTAGATGGAACTTGATTTCTGGAAATGGAGAAAGAAGTGTCTTTAAATATTTATTTAGATGAAAGTTTAATTATAAGAGGCTAAATACATCATATGCCTCTTGCCTAAATACTTCATGAAGAAAACAAACTTTTTTTTTTTTCACATTAGAGTGAAATTTGAAATTAGGCCAATTTCTAAGAAAAAAAATCAACAAGAAAATGTGCAGCTAATGTGACTTAACTTGGAAAAGTAATTAATATTTATTAAGCACAGTATTGCTTCGAATATTCTGTCACTTTCACAAGTCTCAAATCTCTATGACTTAATGAAGAAAAGTTTATTTCTTGCTCTTGCAAGAAATAGGTTCATGGTTTATTTGCTTTTGGGAGGGAGGAGGAGGTGTGTGCCTCCATTCCCTGAGGTTATGCTCAGAGACACTTGGCAACTGAGGCTTCAACTCAGCCTGTACTCCCCCCATCTCATAAGTATTGGGAAAGGGACATGGAAACATTCTCCTTGATTCTTTTTATGTGTTTATTTTTTGAGACTAGGTCTAGCTATGTTGCCCAGAGATCCACAGACTCAGTTGCCCAGGGTACCACAGACTCAAGCGATCCCCAGCCTCAGCCTCCCAGGTAGCTTGGATTACAGACGCATGCCACTATGCCTAGCTATTTTTTGAGAGTAGGTTGTGCTATGTCCCCAGGTGGGTCTCAAACCCATGAACTCAAGTGATTCCTAGTCTCGACCTCCCTTCCTAGCCTGGGATTAAATGCACATGCCACCGTGTCTGGCTCATATTGATTCTTAAAGCTTCAGAGTGAAACCGATGACTTCATTGCTGGCCAAAGAGAGTCAATTGACCATGCATACCCAGGCGGGGAGGCTTGCCAGGAAGAACTGGGAGTTCCCGGTGAGCAGCACCAGGCAGGACCACAAGCCTCTGGAATGAAGGAGGCTCTAGGAGCCGTGTCTCATAGAGCTCTCACCAAAATTAGTTTCATAGGTAGAAAACAGTCTGGCAAAGACCCAGACAACCAGTTTGTGATCACAGCCAGTCATCAGAGAGGAGACTGGAATGCAGGTCCTTGGACCTGATTCAAAGAGACATGATGCTCATCACACTATCATGTCATTTAGGAACTTCCCAGAGCAAAAGGAAGTGAGAAGATTTTCATAGTTGCAGGGGTGTTCCCAGTGGATCCATCCTAACAAGGCACTTTGCTTCCCCTCAGGCCTTCGCTCTGAAGTGCACGGAGGTAACTGGTGATGTAGTCAAGATGTGTTCATGTTCAGGGCTGTGAGGAGAAAGGATGAATCAGAACACAATCTTCAGCATCCTGCTGGAGTTTATTAAATGCTGGAAAAGAAGAGAGAAGCAGTGTTTAAAAAAAAAAGGCTGTGGGTGCTTAGAGTCCTCTTGTAAGTTAGCGCTCACTGTAGTACTTGAGGCTTTGGCAAAGCATTTGTGCAAGTAACAAAGTCTTAGTATTCACTGGGGCACACATATAGATTGTTGCTGAGTAGAGTCTAGAACAGTAGTGCTTCCATGTTTTGAATCAGGGACTCTTGAAGAATTGGTTGAAAATGATTTTCTTTCCCATGGAAATGGGCTTACAGACTGAGCAAGTTTTCCTTAGAGTTTCAAGGTCTTCACCAGAAGCTTCTTCATGTGTTTAAGGCTCCACAGTTAAGATAAATATTTAATTATACATTTTTAAATTCTTAGACTAGTGTCTTTTGTATTAGTTGCTCATTAAGTATTGAATGGATGAATGTCAAGAGGAGGGAATATAGGAGATACAGCTGTAATAAATCCTCTTCTTTGCAAGACTGCCACTCTGGGTGGCATTTTACTCTGGGTATCTGAGCCTCTTTGTTTATTCAAAACATGAGGATTGAACACAGAGGAATTGAGAGGGACCAAATATTGGGTGAAAATAAAGCAAAGGGGTGATTATAATAGGAAGAGCAGGCCTTTAGAGTGATTGTTGAGTCATGTGAGAAATTCCAAGCCACCTTGGGTAAGTGGGAATAGAAGTTCAAGGGGGAAAATCTGATCTTGAGAAGCCCCAGTGTAATGGATGAAACAGAAGGAAACAAACCCATAATGCTTGTGAGAACAGCCATCATAGCAAAAGTAACTTGCTGTGGGAGCAGAGATAAAGACTGCATCTTGAAGAATGACGAGTTGGTGAGGGTGGGGGGAGTCTAATTATAATGGAGTAGCAAAATTCTGAACATTTGTATATGCACCGGATTTTGAGAACTTAAAAAAAAATCCCACCTTTTTGTTTATTTTGAGAAGGGAGATAATGGCCTTTGGTAGGGGAATGACTGCAGTATCCAGGAGGGAAATCAGGAGGTTAGATAAAGATCAAAGTGAGCATCTTCCCAGAAACTAGGGAGATCTTCAACGAACCATTTTTACCCACCCTACTCTTCCTGCTTTGGATGTGAGTGGCACATTTAATGAGTGCCGAAATGACTGATGAAGAAACTGTCTAGACTTGGCCATTTGGAATGGTGATAAAAGAATGACTGAAGAAGCACTTTGGAAGTAGGACAGGAAAGACTTGGTCATGGTTATGCAGTGGTAGACCTGAGTCTGGGTCGCGAGGAAGAGGGAAGAGAAAAATTGTTTGGAGATATTTTGTTTGTGCGGCTCTCCATGATGTAACCTCATGGTCTCTTTCATCTGCTGGTCTTTCATTAAAACTTTGAGTCCTGTAATGAGGGACTGTAAGTCCTCTTCAGTCTTACATCATCTGCGTCTAGCCCTCTAGGTTTAGATCTTGAGAGTCAGGGATAGACATCAGAGGAGGGGTAGGAGGATACCTTTGGAGAAACATGACTTACCTGCTTGCAATGGGGTGGTATGTTGACTATTCTTTCAGCCAGAGAGTCTGGCTCACTATGCTGGTCTTTGAAAATGATACCAGGCAATTGGGGACATTAAAGTGGTCTAGGACAGTACCCCAACAGTTTACTGGTTATGTCTAAGTTCTCCATTGGGTACATAATTGCAAGAACACTCAGATTTAGGAAACAACAATAATGAAATTTATTTAACAAACAAGGGAAAACAGGCCCAAGCGGCCAGTTATCACAGCCCAGTTATTATCCAGGGTTTTGAAGTACTAAACAAAAGGCATCCAAGATGGCGTCCTCCTGCCACTGGAGATTTGGAGCATCTATCCCAAATGGAAGGGCCAAGATGGTGTCTTCCTGACACAGTTAATCTGGAGCAACTGACAGCCAGAGGCAGCAGGCTGGGGAATCCAACACTCGAAGACATTGCATGATGTTCACTTGAGCTGCCAAGATGTGCCTGAGGTATCAGCAGTGTCAGAAAAGCAACATTGAGAACAGTAGCAGTGTAACTGAAGGACCTGATGAATGTCCCACATTTCCACAGTTTAGCAGAGCCCAGCTGTGGGCTCTTACCTTCCCCTCAGGGCTGCAAGAACAGAACAGAACTTACAAAACTTTTCTCCTCCAAGGTTGGCTGCTGGAAGCATCTCCACATGTCCTTTGGAGGCCAGCCACAGACTCCAACCACAGTCTGGAAGATTGGTGTGTTGGAGGCTGGAATGACCGACCCCCAAAATAGCTGACCCTGAGAACTCTGTTTCTGAAATCTCTGCTCTGGAATCACTTAACCCGGGTGTTACTTCTGATGTTCCTTATATCCCAATCAGAGTCTCCACCCCCACAATTTCTTCCTTGCCCCAGGCAAGCCCTAAACTTCCTCACCTGTGCCCCCTCCAGAGGATGCCACCTGTAACAGTCTTTGGCTCCAGCCTTGCCTTCAGCCAGCACTTGCAAAAATGACTATAGTTTAGCATAATCCCTGGTGGAAGTGGCTAACCTGCTAGTCTTTGGCCTTATAAAAATGTGTAACAATGAGCATTGCTGTGCATGGGTTTCTGGGTCAGGCAACATCACACATTTGTTCTGCAGAGCAACACTGGGAGTTAACCTGAAACTAGTCAATTAAAGATCAAGGACCCTTCTGGCCAGTACACCAAGTCTGAAAGCCAACAGTCAGGGAATGAGGATACCAGCGTTGGCAAGAAGCAGATTTATTAGTACCGGTGCTGACTCAGCAGATTCATATCCAAGTCTGAGCGCCCCTTCTAGAAATTAAGGATTTATAGACAATTTACATGACCTGGTATTCCAGGTGGGCTGTCATTGGTGGTTGTACATGCATGCCTGAAGTGGGGAACTTACAGTGGGGAAGATTCAAGGAGAAATTGGGTTGTAGACCAGTTTACTGAGTCAGTCAGTCATGGGTTGTTCTTCTAGTCCCCTGGGCTGTGTTTCTTAGGTCTCTGTGCTTCAGCAGATTTCAGGTTATCATGCTTCACCGGGTCATCAGACTTCAAACTGAGTGACTGCTGTTTAACCAGTGGCTCAGTTACCTGCCTAGGGTCACAAAGGAGCTACTGACACTTGATTGTTTAAGATGTAAGGACGTTTACATTTTCATACAACATGAAATGTGTTCTAAAGGGGACAACTGTGACTCCTCTATGAGTCACAGTTACTCTACAGAGGTTTTTTGTTTTTGCTTTATTTTTTTATTTTTTATTGTTTATTGCCTTTTGTTTTGTTCTCTCTACAAAAGCCCCTTGCGTGAAAGTTCCTTGAAAGGTCTGGGTGATTGAGATTATAGTTTTAGGTGATCAAGATTTTTAGTTTCAGGTCTGCTCCCAATTACCTCCCTCCTGCTCTTCGAGCTGGACCATTTCCCTGCCTGTGTCTCCTGAGACATCTCTCTGAGGTGTCTCTTCTGTTATAAAGTTGTGATGCAGTGTAATAAGTTGCATTGCTTGTTCGCATGTAAATTGTAGTCATGAGACTAAACTCTTGGAAATCAACTCTGTGGGTTGAAAGGTAAATCAAATATGAGGAAATAAATACTGTTAGGAGATATGTTCTGCATTTTCAAACCATTAAGTGTTTCTGGAATAATGTGGCTATATATTGTGCTATTCAACTTCAACAGCTTTCTCTCTAGATGTGTGTCTCCATGCTTCACACAGTGTATTGTTGGGCTCACAATGCTTTTCTTTTCAAGACTGATTTTTGAGTCATTTAGTGACGTGAATCTTTAAAAGGGATCACATAGTAAGTCTTATTTGAATTTGCTACTGGGGTTGGTATTCAGAGGATAATATTTCTTAAAATAATGGGATTAGTCATTCAGAAGAAAGAAGGTTTTGTTCAGCATTCATATTCATAGCTCACTGTCATTGTAATTCAGGGCACAACATGACATTTTGATTTAGGTGACTTTGCATGTGAATAGATGGGGACCAGGTAAAGGGGAGCAAAAGAAGATCGCCCTAAATTGCATTGAGAGTGGACACATTCTTTGCAACCTTCCATTATTATTCAGAGAAGTACTATGGAGCCTCTGTGTTACAGGTGGTTGGTTCATGAGTTGGCCTGGGTGGAAGAGAGTTTTATTTTAATTGGGTTTTTTACTCTGCCCAATTCCATAATCTGGAGTGTGTCCCACTGTTATTTAGTCATCTCTGGGTGAATGTTTAGGAAGTTGTTGTCTGTGCCTTGGTGCAACCTCTACCGCTGTTCAACTCAAGTGCATTGGCCTCCATGACTAAGAATCTGTTCTGAAAACACTTTGATTGTGCGATGTTTCTCTCATGGGTTTTGAAGAGAGCAACCTGCCTTTGATCACCCACCCTTGTAACTCCCTGCTACCCACCTGCTGCACTATTTCATGGAATGACTTCCCTATTATATGATTGTTTTGATGTCTTCAGTGCCCAATAATGGTAAGTTCCTTGGGCATCTGGACTTGTTACCACAGATTCTTACTGTCTCTTTTCTAACTCTTTGACTTTCTGGTTTCAGGTAGAGGACTCTTACCTGATTCACAGCTATGACTATTTCACAGCCACAAAACTAGACTTGAAGCTTATTTATGGAGTCTTCACTACTCTAGGAATTTTCCTTGCAATTATCCCATTTTATTCATTATGAAGCCCTCCAGGGTTGGAGAATGCAGGGATACTAATTATTAACTCCATTTTAGATTAGGGGAGTTGAGCTAGAAGGGTATGCCAGTGATCAGAAGCCATCCAGTTACTGGAAAGGAGAGCTGGAATTTTACTCCAGAGTCAGAGAATCTAGATATAGCAATAGTTCTCAGACAAGGAGTGCTTCAGAATCCTCTGGAGGGCTGGCTCCAACAGCTTCCTGAGCTCCAGTCCTTATTTCTGAATCAGCATGTCTGAGTAGAGAACTTGGAAGTTTCTCTACTAGAATGTTCTTATGTGATGCTGATGCAGCCGACAGTGAGGACCACGGGTACAGGGTACAGACTGACTGATTTGTGGTCCATCTGGATTATGATAGTGGCTGTTACTATTAAAGGGCAAGCATGGCCCTTTGTCTCTGAGTTACTGACTATTCATCTACACTCACCCCATGGAGTTACAGTAAGGATTACGTGAGATAAAGCATTTCACAGGTCTGCTAGGGTGTCTAGAATCGAGAAATTCTATAAATTTTCCTGTTGTTATCATTCTTACTAAGGGACACTGCCAGATCTATGCTAGTTTGCTCTGAGTTCCCCTTTATTCCACTTTGGAAGTGCCATTCTTTTCTTATGATATTCAGGTTGTTGTTTTTTTTGTTTTTTTTTGTCAAACTCTGAGGTGTTCTTGCCTCTTCCACAACTACACCCCGGGCTCACATCTTTTCTCCGCCAATCAAGAGTGCTGTGTCTAGAAGCTTCCACACATGGGTAACCATATCATCAACAGAATAAAACTTCCAAGCCTCTGGTTTGGCAATTTCTCTACCTCAGCTCTGGCTCCACTTGTTCTCTACCTCATCACCTTCTGCCACAGAACATGAAGTAGACTGTTTGATTCCAGAAGTCTCCTAGCATAAGTATCTCTTTAAGATTAGGGTTATGCAGTCTTCAAGATCTTTGATTTTCTGCAATGCCTCCAAGGTAGTCGGCCCCTGGTGACTTTCCAAGCAGCGAATACTTAGGGGAGGGAAGGCACACGTCAGATGCTACTTGGGATGGTTTATATACTCATTATGGGCTTGAATTAGAAGAAGAAAAATTTAAATACTTGCCTTTTCAGTTACATCTGGACTGATGTCTTTAGCTCAGCAGTTTGATCACGATGTGGAAAGCCAAGGTTCTGGGCATCTTGTTTAGCATTTTACATTGAGGGCATCCTTGCTGGGTTCCTTTAACTGAATGGAACACAGGACATACCAATGTCTACTGTGGAGACTTTAAAAAATAAAGCTATTACAGTTGTCCCAGGATCCGGCTAACAGGCATGGAGACATTGTTTTCTTTCACTAAAGGTTGCTCTATTTTTTTTTTTTTAACATTGCTTTTAACACTTTGAAGATGGCTGATGCCCTGAATGTAATCCGACAGAAGTAAGACTAGTGGGGACCTGCTCTCATAGCAGCTACAGAGGTGAGCAGGTTCTCACTGAGTTCCACTGTGGGGTGATGCTGCATCTCAGGTCAATTTAAGTAGAATATGGCTTTGAACTGGGAGAGAAATGCCTGTCATGCAGGATCTGACATCTTCTTGGAGCAGTGTGGCTATGGAAAATGCGTGACTTTAAAATATATTTTGTAAAATATGTTACACTATCATGTTTTTTCTTTATAACAAGGTGTCCTCATGTTGATGAGGAAATATATAAAATTTAAATGAAGACTATAGCAAGGTTAGAATTTTGGGGCATACACTACCGCTTTTTCTTTCTCTCTCTTTTACTAAACAAAGTTAGGTAATAGGATAGACAGTCTTTTCTTACTTGCCAATACAATGTGTTTTGTCATCATCTTTAAATACTTTCAGGAATATAACCTTCATTGGCTATATGGTATTCTGTTGAAGGTTATAACACATTGTTTAAAATAACCTCAATTTTTTAAAATTCACATTGTTTTCATAATTGGTGTTATACTATGTTGAGTATCACTATATTGAATGTCCAACACTTATAGAATGTCTACACTGTAAGTTTTTAGTGTATATCTATAACAATTTCAGTAGGAAAATCCTTTAAAAACGGTGTTTTACTGGATGACAGGGCATGGGACTGTTCTGCCTTTCCATCAATTTGAAGCTACGTCTTTTATGCAGATCATTTAAATACTTAAATTTTATTGATGGATGGAGAAATAGAAATCCTCAGTGAACAAATATACATTAAGGAGATAAACTTGGTGCTTAAAAAGAGACGCCTATCAACCCTACATCTCTTAAATATAAGAAATCTATCAGGCCAATAAAATGTGACTAAGTTCAACCAACTGCTAATCCTTACTTTATGTGTATTTTAGAGAAGGCAAAAAAGAAAAAAGCTACTAAACCCCTTTAATAGGTACATGATAAATAGTAAATACAATAATAATATACTTATGTTATTAATTTATATAATATATTATGTAATTAATTTATAATATAATGTAAAAAAATAAACAGTAAATATAAAGTAATTTTACCAAAACCAGATACTGATGGTATAGAAAAAGAATATTTATAATCTAATATAGGGTTTTAAATGAATAAGTCTTAAATACTAGCCTGTGAGTCAATATTCTAAAGGTATATCATAACCCAGAAGAATTTATATTGAGGATGAAGGATGGATCTGTGTGTCTGTGCATCAGCATGTGTCACTTGATTAAAACCTGAAAGAGATTATTCATATCTGAGAAAACTGTTTACATTGTCTCAATAAAAGGGATAAATTTTTGCTGGGGTCTCAAGGACCATGTTGATCCTTTGAAGGTATAAATCTCAGCAGTGAGAGTGAGGAGACAAGCCAGACAAAGAAAATGGTGGGATAATTGTCTCTGTGATGGCTGTCACTCCCAAACACTTGGCATAACACGCTGGCAAATCCCCACAGCTCAAAGCAACTTCTCCAAAAGTTCTGCAGCAGTCAATATGCCGTGTAGCTGCTTATAGAGAGGTGCAAAAGGGGGGTAATTGTTCATTCTGTTCCTCCTGACTCTTTCTTATCTTGGGTCAAGGTTCTTCCCACAAAGACCTCATACCTCTATATGTCTGGTTACATGGCACTCCTAACAATACCAGATCCTAAATTAGAGCTCCTAGAGTTTATTAAATAATAATTATAATAGTGGACATTCTTATTTTACTCCTGACTCAGAATCCAGCAAATAATAGATGATGAACAAATGTTTACAGAGCAAATGCTTTCAATGTTTCACCTTTAAGTATGATTTTGGCAGTCATCCAATCATTTCACATTTTGGTGCTCTAGGAACTCTGCATATTTTCTGTATGTTTTAATGACTGTTTCAAATGGAAGGTTGGAAGAAGTATTTTAGAAATTCATGACTTTCCTCTGGAGCTCTGTGATTGACATTTTAATCTAAATGAGCTATTGTGCCTGGCATGAATTAATGCTCAATAAATATTTAAAAAATTGAATTCATAAAGAGCTGAGAAGGGTGAAGGTTGTGCCATTTTAGCTTGATTTTCAATTTTTCTAACAACCAGATATTCACTAACTAGATCTCTTTTATTGTCCTGGGCCCTGCAAATGGTAGGGATGGGTTTAATCAAGGGAGCTAGTGTTTATTCAGCAAGGTTCCAGGCACAGAGTGTAGGCCTTTATATGTAATCAATCATAACAAAATCCCACAAGATTGAAATTAACACTGCTTTGCAGATAAGAAAACAATTTCAAAGAGGTTATGTGAATCTCTCAGTATCACATGGCCTCAGTCTTAGCAGATTTGGCATTCCAGCTCACCATTCAGTTGGCCTGACGTTGAAATCTGGATCCTTTTCTTCACATAGTGGTGCTGGTTTCAGAGCCATAGTCAGAACTGCTGCTAATGTTTGTTTACTTTTTCTACATTGCATTTTATATTCAGCATCTCCATGCCGAAGCATATCAGCAGAGACAAGAAACCTCTTACTGCTTCCAATTGAATACTTTTTGAGCTTCCACATTAGTTGTTTCAATGCTTTACATAAAGATATAACCTTCTCAACAAGGAAACAAGCATTTATGCAAAACCCACAGTTAACATTATACTCTATAGTGAGAGATTGAGTGTTTTTTCCCTTAAGGTTAGGAACAAGACTAGGGTGCTGTCTTATACCACTGACATTCAATAAGTACTGAGAATTTTAACACCAGAATTGGAAAGGAAGAAGTAAAATTATTCACAGGTGACATGATCCTATGTGGAGAAATCTCAAGAATCTACAACAATGTGATTTGAGCTAACAAATTCAGCAAAGTTTCAGCATGCAAGGTGAAGACACAAAAATCAGTTGTTTTTTATACACTAGTAACAATCTGAAAAGGAAATAAGGAAAACAGCTTTTTACATTTAAAATAGTACACAATAGAATAAAATACCCAGGAATATATTTAAACAAAGATGTGAAAGACTTGTACACTGAGAAACTAAAACATTGCTTAAAAAGGTTAAAGAAGATAAATGATCAGACATCCTGTGTTTATGGGTTGGAGGCGATAATATTGTTAATATATCAATACTGTCCACAGTGATTTACATATTCAGTGAAATGCCTATCAATATTCCAATGGCCATTTTTTTCAGAAATGATAAAGCTAATTCTCAAGTTCATATGGAATTTCAAAGTCCCTAGGTCATGAAAACAGTGACCTATAAAGACAGATAATATCCCGGTGTCAATTTTTCTATGAAGCTGTAGTTAAAACAATGTGTTATTGCATAAAGATAGACATATGGAACAATGGAGTAAAATTGTAAGTTTAGATATAAACTCATAACTATGGATAAATGATTTCAAATGGTGTTTCAACTGGATATCTGTCTGCAAAAAAAAAAAAAAAAAATGAAGTTGGAACCCCCGACTCAACACCATATGCAAACATTAAGTCAAGTGGTCAAGTGGTCAAAGACCTCAATATATAAAAACTCAGTGGAAGATGAATGGTAAATCTTCATTATTTTGGCACTGAAATCTTTGATATGACACCATAACTTTGAACAACTTTAAAAAAAATTAGACTATCAAAATTTAAAACCTTTGTTTATCATAGAACATTCAAGAAAGTGAAAGAAACTACAGAATAGGAGAACATATTTGCAAATTATATATCTGGTAAAGGCCAGAATATATGAAGCATTCTTAAAACTCAATTGCAGAAGAGAAACCACAAAAATTTTAATGAATGTTTGATAGATTTGAAGACATTTCTATAAAGATTATATGTAAATGGTGAACAAGCACATGAAAAGATGCTCATTATCATTAATCATGCAGGAAAAGCAAACCAAAGCCACAGTGAGGGGCCAGTTGATAGCAACACTTAAGATAACTGGAATTTTTTAAAAAATGGAAAATAAGTTTTGGTGAGGATATGAAGAAACTATGTCTTTGTGCATTGCTGGTGGGAATGTCCAATAGTTGAACCTCTATGGAAGGTGAAATGTTAAATGTTAAATTATCATTTGATCTTCCATTTCCCTTTCTAGGTACACAGGCATTCCCCACTCTTTGAAAGTTCACATTATACCCCTTTACTTTAAGAAAAGACTAACACCTGTTTTCTCACTGTGAGAAATCTAGTAATTTTTCACTTGTGGCAAAAGAGGAAAAATGAAAGTAGTATTTAGTATTTATTTTGCAGCAAATAACTTTAGAGGGAGTGTGTACCCTGAGCATGAGAGTGATACCATCAAACATCTTCTCTGGAGACCACTTAGTACAGGTTGTGTTTTCTTCCTGTCATTTCTGCTTTTACTGTGTGTTAGTATTCTTTCAGGTTTTCTGTGTCAACTGGCATCATTTCATGGGTTATTTTTTTGGATTTTAGGAATGATAATTTTTAAAGTAAATTGATGATATTTACTTCTTTGTTCTATGCCATTTTAACTTAAAAAGGTTTTGTAAGAATGCTCTACTTTTAGAATAGTTGGGGAAAACTACGCATTGTACTGTGATATAATATGTATAATAGTCAAAAGGTAGGAACAGCTGAAATGTCATCTATCAACAGATGAATTGATATACAAATTGTATATCCATACAATATAATGTTATTCAGATGTGAACAGGAGAGGAGTATTGATACATACTGCAAAGTGGGTAAATCTTCCATCTAAGATTCTTCCATGTAAAAAGCAAGACACAAAACAACAAATACTGTACCATTCTATTAATTTGATCTGTTCAGAATTGAGAAATCTATAGTGACAGAAGGCAGAGTGGTAGCTGTCAGGACTGGGGGGGTGGGGAGTGGGGCACTAGATTTGAATAGACCTTTTTATTCAAAAAAAAAAGGAAAGGAAGAAACCATTTACTAGGTAGTTTAGAAGAAACCATTTACTGGATAAGGTGTTTTACTTTTAAGTAATGGAAATGTTTCTGGAACTAGATGTGGTTTCACAACAATGTAAAATTACTAAAGTCTGCTGAATTATTCTTTTGAAAATGGTTAATTTTATGTAAGATGACTTTCATCCCAATCAATTACTGTAAAAATATCATGATCAATCACCAGGGTTTCTAGCAGTGCCAGATGGATCCTGGCAGATCTATTGGAAAAGAAAACTCAAGTGGTTCAGAAGGAGACCAGAGTTGGTGAGCGTTTGGCACCTAAGAACGCAATGAGCATCAGATACCTATGAATGCAATGAGTGTCATCCCCTATCCTACTCCTGCTCCTATTCAGCTCTCTTAGCCTCTCCCTCGATGGGTCTCATTCTTTGTGTGCACGTCAGTTTTGGTCTTTAAACAGATGCCAAGCTGAGATGAAGTGCAAGTTTACTTGAGAGACATAACCACGAACTATTAAGTGGGGGAGAGAACAGACTATGCAAGAAGAGCTTTCAGGTTGCCATTCAAATTCAACACCGGTGAAAGGGCACCAAGAAGAAGGTGGGATTGAGGGACCTCAGAGTTTAGAGAAGCCTTGAGGAAACCTCATGCAGACAGTGAGGGTCCTCAGGGCGAAGCTCAGTCAGCAAGGCATCAGCTTTGGGCTGGGAGAGGACCCCTCTCTGAGACCTAGTTTTCTATCATTGGCAACCCATGGGCTGTGTTGGCTGTTGCTGTGGAGTCCAAGTAGTGGCTGTGGAGATTCTCTATCAGCTTCTCTCCTTGTGGCAAGTTCTCTTGAGAGAAGATCTGAGCTGTCCACACCATGGGCATCACAGTATGGTGCTGAACCTGCATTCTCACACCCTCTCTGAACCTGACCCTCATTTGCAAACTGGAGTTCATGTCATCGCCATGAACAGGTCTTCAGAGAACTTAAAAAACACAAGTATGTGACATTGTCTCTGGAGTGAATAAAGTGATGGACCGTTTTTTCTTTCTCCTGTTATATATGTGGACAAACTGGTTCAGAGAGAGAAAACCCCCTTCCCAGAGGCCATGTGGCTGGTGAGTGGCAGATGCAAGATTAAACCCCGGCCTGCCCACGTGCCCTGCACATGTTCCGTTTTAGCACGTAGTTACCTAAGAATTGATTCCCAATGCCTGGAACTGGGGGGGGGGTGCATGCACACTCTGTGTGTGCTGTAACGCTGTCTGTGGAGAAACAGCTGCTAACCCTGGGGTGCCCATATGCCTAATTTCCTCCTGTATCACTTCCCATTGGCACATCCCAGAGAAGTGCCAAGCACCTTCTTCTCTCGTCATTAGATGCCTATTGGCATTTGGAGCTGTTGGAAGGATTATAACATTTCCAGCACTGAAATATTCATTTTTGATAAACACTTTCTTAGGAGGGAAAAATTAAGATGTAAATTGGTTCCATTGAAATCTCACTCATTCCACCACACAGCCCCGCCAGGTTGATGCAGCCAGGCTGGAAATGGCTCCCTTCCTCTGCATCGTCGTGAATGGCGGTGGATGGGTAGCAGCTGCTTCTGTCTGGGGCTCCATGTGCTCGAGAGGAAGGCATCCCAGGGCCTAAATTGAGCTCTGGCCCCTGCATTTCCCCTGCTGCTGCTACTGTTGGGAAAAGTGAACTATTAGCACTAGCTATACAGGCCAGAAGCAACTCATGGATGAGAGGGAGTTGGAGGCAATGTTACCCTGAGATAGCTCAGCCATTTGTCTTGCTGCCATGCTTTTCTGGATGTTAGTCAAGAATTCTGCAGCCTGTCCCTGCCTACCTCAAATTGGCAACATCCTGAAGTCACTTGTCTGCTCCCACTGCAGAAGTAATGGCCTCAAAGGGTCCCTTCTAGGCTTTCCCTGGAGAGAGAGACAGAGAGAGAGAAGAGAGACAGAGACAGACACAGAGAGACAGAGACAGAGGAGATAGAGACAGAGAGAGACAGAGAGGAGAGAGACAGAGAGACAGAGTGAGATAGAGAGAGAATGCGAGAAAGAGAGTGCTTTGACTGTGCTTAGGAGATAAAGCTTTGGTGCCCACAACCTTGGAATACAGTGCTAAGCCTGGGATTCACTTTTGCAGGCACTTTCAACCATGGCTGGGTGCTAGGACTTTGAAGGTGAAAAGTTAGTCTCTGTCTTCAAAGAGGGAGACACAAAAACCAGTAAGTTTGAACTCCCTGTAGTAAAGGTGGCAGACTTTCATTATTTATATGGCAGACAGACGACAGGTAGGGTAGTGGCTTGGGGTGTGTGTGTGGTGGGGGAAATCTCTACATTCGGCAAGACTAGGAGGAGGTGCTGCCCACAGGGCATGACAAGAGGGGCAACTGTGGGCTCATCCAGGGGCTGGTGGAGATGAGTGTGGCAGGGAAGGCAGTACAAAGGGCTGGGTTTGAACCTGTGTAAGTTGTTTTGCTAGAAAGTAAAGCACAATGAAGCAGCATCCAGAGTATGGACCAGAAGTGGTTTCATAGATTTGGCTAAAAGGCTTAGATTGAATGGAGTTGTTGATGGGAAACAGTAATATAGTAAGTTGGGGAGACTTGAGGTCCCACTGGTGTTTATAACAGTCTGTGCTTACATGGGAAGATGGATGTTCCGGGGGGAGACAGAGACCAGGAGATCCAGGAGGAAGGAGGCTGATGAAGGCAAGCAGGTGAGAGAAGACAGGATCAGAATGAGCACAGTGGCTCTGGCAACTTGAGAGGAGGAAGTGAACGTGAGAGAGCTTCTGAATGAAAAATAATGACATCGGCAAACCTGGAAAGTCCAGTTATGTCACTGCTTTGGGGAATGCAAAGAGAGCTTACTTATGGTAGGGGCCTGGTGTAACTGTGAGGAGGCAATGAATGTTATAGCAACAATAGCAACTAATTGTTGATTGTTATCACTGCTACTACTGATGTATCCAGTGTTGCTATCGCTTATTCAAAGACTCGTGTTTTCATGTTACTTTTACTGAAAAACAAGAGAAAGGAAATAGGCTTTTTTAATGTTTGGGTGGCAAATGATATATTTTTGAGAAGAAAGGAAGCACTTAGTACCTTTCAAATATGAGACGTTTTCTACCTCTTGATATGTTCAACTGATAAGGTTATTTCCTTAGTCTGGTATCAATTGCTGGCACACTTGAAAATGTAAAAGTGGATGGAGGATAAGGTGGTAGGAGAAATGTGGGATAAAGTGGTAGGAGAACTATGGGCTCAAATACTAATCTAAGAAAAAAATTAATTAAAAAATGAATGAAAAAAATTAATTAAAAATGTAGAATTTCTGTTAATTACATTAACTACTTTACTTTAGTTTTTTTTTCCTTAACTGGTTAACCAGATTTTTTAAGCTGGTTCACATTCTTGCAATAACAAACTTTAAAAGGAACAACACTTTCTAAGCAGTAATGAATTATTTGATAAAATTGAGGAAAACTGAGAGTAATAAAATAGTCAAGTATGGAATTTAATTTTAAGTTTCTATGGTTTAATTTAAACAATGGCTGTGTTTAATCAACCAGCTTGCATAATTTCTGGAAAGGTAACTCCTAGCACTTAGAGGTAGCATCAGCCAGCTCCAGCATACCACTTACTAGGTGTTATGATGATTAAAAGGAAATCATTTTAAAACTGCCGAATAGTGTCTTGGAAGACCCTCCATAACTCTTAATTCCTGCCCCCCCTTCATGTTTTATTAAGTCCCATCCTCCTCTCTGGAGTTCACAACATCTCTCCTTTCAACAACAGCTCCAAAGACAAATTGACTTGATGCATTATTTAGAATACTTAGAAAAACCTGGTGAGCATGACTCAGTGTACTTCCAGTCAATCTTCTTCGAAGGGTCAGCCTGGGTGTGAGGAAGCAAGCAAAATGTCTTCATCTCTCCTTGTAAACATTTGTTCCTGCTCACAAAACCTGCACGCCTGGATTCACTCACTGCCTCCCTTTCCCTGGATCAATAGTTTTTCATCGCTCCCTCATCCTAGAACCAACTAAGAAGAGAGAGTGATCTCATTAGAGAATCAAATCTGTGACTTGTTTCAACTGCAAGTGAGAGTTCTGGGAGATATTGCCAACTGTTTTTTGAAAAAATATACTCTACTAATTTTGACATTGTCGGGCTGATTCAAAGTCCATATGTATCAGAGCACAAATATTTTCATGTACAAGTAGATTTTATTATTCTTTCCAAGATATCAAAGATAAAACATACTTGATGTAAAAACGAAAAAACATAAAGATGAAAACAAAATTATAGAGAGAGAGCCACCACTCTGTTTTGATGACTTAATTTTTCCTGTTTGTGTGAGTTACGTAACCAGGTTCAGGCTTTATATGAAAATTTCAGCATGGGATAGTCAACATGGGAAGCTTTTGATAGGCAAGATACATCTAGACTCTTCATGCATTATGTATGAGCATTGTTAGAAACAAGGTTCATCAAAAAGCAGAAAGCTATTTGTTTTCCTTTTTCCTGTAAACCTTCATACTGCCTTAATTCTAGAATTTAGTTGTGATGAATGAAACTTTCCCATTCAACTTGCCAATATTATTACTTATATTAAGCTTCATGAATTAGTTTAAAACACACATGCACACACACACACTTTTGGGGCATAGGTGAACCTGGGTGAAATTCTAGCTGTGTAGTACTAGTAGACTGGCTGTGTCTTAAGCCTGGCTGTGTCTTAAGCCTGGCTGTGTGTCATATAAACTCTTTGTGTCTCAGTTTCCTCACATGTAAAGTGGGAATAATATGAGTGTCACTTGGAAGGACTATTAACTATAACAGATGCTGAGATATGCTGGTAAAGTACTTAGGCTGTCTTAGTGAGGTATGAAAAAGAGGTAAGGCCATATTCATTACTAACTGGTTCAGTTTTTCCAGCTTGAAACCAGGTAGAATGGGCTATTGACTATAGTAGGGTAGATGGAGGCTGAGCTGTGAGGATTAAATATGTATAGTGTTTAGAATTGTGCACAGAGAAAGACACTATGTTAAGTGTTATCACTCACTGCTAGTTCTTGTGCAAGTTAGTAGTTAACCTACATAATCTGCCATCTAAATTGAGATAGTTTTGAGAGTGAAAGGGGGCATTATTATTAGGCTGAAACACCAGGTGTAGTCTAGCATCATGGAGGGCAAATCACATAATCCTAGACAAAACGAGATATATAGAAAACTACCTATTCCACCCAGCTGTTTCCAAAGTTCCTAAAGCTTACATGCAAAGCTTAAGTCAATACTGTCTTTAGTAGTTATTTTTATGTTCAATATCCACATACTGTATAAGATGCTTCATCAGGATTTCAAAAACAACTTATACCATGTAATCTTTTTCTTATTTCCCTAGAGTTTGATGTTTAGAAAGATCAGTATGTTTAATCCGATAGCATCTTGATAATTATATATACAACATGCCGATGCTTCGTTTCATTTTCTTTTACATTTTTTTTTCATTTTGCTTTTAAAAAAGATAGATTTTGTATATAACTGATTCCATGTAGTAACTGTTTTTCTCTGTCTGGTTTATTTCACTTAGAATGGTTCACTCCATCTTGTCACAAGTGGCAGAACTTCTATTTTTTTTTTTTGAGACTACGTCTCGCTATTTTTGCCTGTGGAACTGCAGGCTCTCGTTGTCTGGGGTACCACAGACTCAAGCAATCCCCAGCCTCAGCTTCCCAGGTAGCTGGGATTACAGGCATGCGCCACCATGCCCAGCTATTTTTTTTTTTTGGAACTAGGTCTTGCTATGGGTCCCAGGCGGGACTCGAACCGCAATCCCTAGCCCCGGCCGCTTCATAAACTGAAGCTTACAGGCACGAGCCACCGTGCCCGGCCTCTTTCTTCTTTCTAAAGATTGAATAATACCTATTATATATTTATGATGCAGGCTATAGATACATATATGTATATATATATATTGCTTTTTATTCATCGTGTATTCTTTGATAGATCCTTAGGTTATCTTCACAACATGGTAATAAATTGATACTGCAATGTCTTAGGCATACAGCTATCTCTTGGAGATAATGATTTTATTTCCTTTGGATAGGGACCCAGAGGTAGAGCTGCGGCATGGATGCTAGTTGGCACTCTACCTAAGCCCAGAGCCCCTCGGTGGGGAACCGAGAGCTAAGCCTGAGCAAATAGTTAATGGGTGCTCTTGTGCACCCAGTACAGCCACCCCTTGGTTTTACGTGGTGGGAGACTCACATGTCAGGCTCCCTGAGCATCCAGAGCCAGATGACCAGGAAGCTGGTCCCTCGGGTGGTGGCCATGACACTTGGGATGCTAAATATGTGGGTAGACTCCTAGGGAGAAGTTGGACTTGGTTTTTCTGTTGGAGTAAAGTCAGGAAGACCATAAGAGGCGTGCCCCCTAACTCTTTCAGGTTTCCAGGAGGGTCCCACTCAGCTCCCATATTGAAGGTATTTAGAAATTAGATCCTTCGGCAGCAGCTGAGAACGTGTGCAGGTAAATCTTTTCCAGGTGGGCATTATTGCCTGCTCCTTCCATGCTGGAGGGAGGTATAGTCACGGGGGGGGGTGGGGGTGGGGGTGGGGAGGGGATGCTCACCCACTCATTTGACGACTGCTTCCTTGTTCGCTAGCATCCCGTGAGACTGATGGATGCAATCCAGTGGCTGTCAGAGCTAGGTAATTTGGGATTCCATTCCTTGGGCGGCAGATGCAAAAGCTGATGTAGTAGATGCATGGACAAGCTCCTTCCAGGCACATGCTGGTGACTTGGTTTCATTGTGGGAGCTGCCAGAGGTAGAAGACTCTAGCAGTGCCGGTCAGGTTTTTCAAAATCTTCCTTCTGGAAGGATTCAAATTACCTCTGAAATGCAGATTGATTAGAGCTGGAGCCTTAGGCAGCAGCTGGGAGGGGAGAGTAGAAACTTAAACCCCTTCTAGGAAAAAAACTGGTGCACAGTTGTGTTTTGCCAGCTCCCTGTGTGCTGACCCGGAAGTGGATAGTTGCCAGGAAGGCTTGAACATACACCTGACAGCTGCATCTTGACTGTAGTCTGGTGGGACTGTGGACACAAACCCCGTTAACTCTCAGACCTAGGTAACTTAGGGACCCATCTTTCAGGCGGCAGCCTTAAGAGCTGTGTTGTTCAGTGTGTGGTCCAAGTTCTTTGTCCCTCGGGGAGAGGCTTAGAGCCAGGGGTTCCCTCCTCCTCTTGTATAATGTTTTGGCGAGGGTAGGATTTATAGTGAGATCGTGTTTCCATTTTTTCTACCAGTTTTCATGTGGGCAGTTTCTCAGACACGTGGTGTATAGGAGTGACTCAGCCGCTTTCTGGGTTTCTCTGAGGTAACTGATCCACGTGTAGCTGCATGTTCAGTGCATCTGTGGGAAGAGGGAAAACCCAGAGCCTCCTATGCCACCATCTTGCTCAGTCCTCATTATCCACACCAGAAAGGCACATAAACATATTGGCCTTTCCCCTCCTTCTGGTTCTTTCTCTACTACTCTTGAATTTAATCAATAGATTGCCTTTCCTATTGTTTAACTTTATACTGTAAATATGGCTGGGCTTTTATTATTTGATTTATCGAGTTTACTTTTTATTATTAAGTATTATATACATATATATTTCACATCTTTGTAATCCTTGGGGATCACCTACCACCTCCCCTCCCAGATTGCTCCCATTCTCTCCCCACCCCAAGTGGTGTACTTTACTTTGGTTGTTAGCTTTTTTTAAAATTTTTCCTCCTGGTATTTTGCTTGTTTTTCCTATATCCCATATATTAGTGAAACCATTGGTTTCCATCTTTTTCTTTCTGACTTGTTTCTGCTAATATGATTTCTTCTAGGTCCATCCATGTTATCTCAATTTCATCAAATGTGTCACTTTTAATTGATGAGTAATAGTCCATTATGTATATAAAACACATCTTTTTCATTCACCCATCTGTTTGGGGACATTTTGGTTTTTTCCATGTCCTTGCAATTATAAATAGTGCTGCAGTAAACATCTGAGTACAGGTGGCCCTATATATGGACATTGAGGTCTCCTCTAGGTAGATTCCCAGAAGAGCAATTGCTGGGTCAAATGGTAATTCCATTTTCATTGGTTTGAGGGTCCTCCACACAGCTTTCCATAGTGACTGGGCCAGTTTCCATTCCCACCAGCAGTGTAAGAGTGTTCCTTTCTCTTCCCATCCACGGCAGCACTTGTTGCCCGCTTTTGTGATGTGGGCCATTCTTCCTGGTGTAAGGTGGTATCTCAGTGTGGTTTTGATTTATCAATTTTAATTTAATTTTTTGGTTTTTCTGTTACATGCTGCATGTAGAGAATAGCAATCTTTATCTCTAAATGTTTTTCCTTACTTCTTCCCCATATGTTTGCTTTCTGCATATGTCATTGACATATTGACTGTATCTACATGATCAAAATACTGGTGCATCTTTGTGTTCAACATCTCAACATTCCCTTTTGTTTTAAATTTAGTTGAAGAGTTAAATACATTTAATGATCTAATATTTGGCCTCACCTCCTCCCCCGCCTCAAGTCTGTAATGTTGTAATCACTTTTAGTTTTCTAATGTTTTCTCAAGAAAGTCTTAGAAATACTGCATACCCTTAAAAAGGATAAATTAAAAAATGCTAGCCAGTTTATTAAAAAATGCTAGCCAGTCTAATTGAACATCCTTGGCTTGTAATTTCACTTTTTGAAAGCTTTGTAAGCATTGCTACGTTGTCCCTTGCTATCTCATTCTCTCTAGAGAACGCTTACATCAGTTTGACTTACCCAACAAGACTTTTCATGGTCGCCCAAATCATTATTTAAAGTGTGATAACTTTACTGGCATATGTCTCAGTATTGACTTTCTGTATAAATTTGTTGGCTCATAGAGTACCTTTTCAAAATAGACTCAAAATTATATTTCAGTGAAGTTTTTTAAGATATTTTAATTTATTACTGTTTCATTCTTTTATTTAGTTTTATTTTTATTGGTTGGGAATCTTGAATATTCAGAGACTGCATCTTTGATTTTCTCATATTTTTTATTGTCTCAGTATCTAGTCCTTAACTCATTTATGTGTTTTGTTTTCATTTTCTCATGTCCCCTTGCCTTGCTGTCTGTGACACCTGCTCTTCTAGTGTCCTTTCAATTATGATTTTCATGTCTGTGATTTTTTTCCTGCTGCTTATTTCCTAGGTTCTGCCAACACATTTCTTTTCATTTTTCCATCTTTTTTTTCCTGAGGTCTTATATTTCTGCCCTAGAGTCTTCCCTAATTGAGTGGATCATCTCATTAGGCTTTAAACATTCATGGTGAACATTTTTTATGAGCATTTTCATGTCCCCATGAAATTTTCTAATGTCTATTCTTTGTCTAGGAGTAAGTCTTTCATCCTCTTTTCTTCATTTTTCTTAGATTTTCTTCATACCATATCTGTGCTATTTTACATGTTATTGCTCTTCAGGAAGCAAGTTGGATTTTTCTGAGCCAGTTATGTGTAGGAAGCTTCTCTTGGAATGGTAGGAACTCAGGGTAAATTTAAGCATCCCAGCTGAAAGATTTTCTTTTTTATTGCCGCACAGACAGACTCATCCTACTGTTGCAAGTGTAATCCCCTCTTATCTTCTGTGAACCAGACTTAGTACAACTGGACTTCTGCCACCAGCCTTGCTCACACAGTCCATGCTCACTAGTGCAGAACAGAGATACACCTTTTGCACTTCAGGTGAAACCCTTACCTTCAAGTGAGTGTTGCCAGCCTTTTCTGAAATCTGTCCATACTGAGTTCTCTCATCTGCTTATTCACATCCCTTCCTCCCAGACAGCTTCTACTTCTTCTCATATGCTTTTGACAGTCCTCTTCTGTGTTTTGAGACTCTGTAGATTAAATCTGCCTCCTGATCACACTAAAAATGGAGTTTGAGCTTTTCTGTTTATTCCTTATTATTTGTATATTATTTTCACAAGGAAATGAAGAAAATGTTGATTTATGCAACCATTAACTTATCAGAAATCCTGAACACTACTTCTACCAGAACTAAAAATAAAATTATAACAGAGTAAAGTAGAAGGCCTATAAACCTGTATTGACCAACTTAAATCATCTCTGAATTTTCTTAATGTATAAAAGGAAATGCAAGCCTTCTTTTCAACCCACACATAATTTTATAGACACCAAACACTGTCTCCTCCTCCTCCACCAACTTTTAGTTGGTGTATTCTAGAATTTTCCAAGCAATGAACTTCTTTAAGTCTCTTACTTCTCATGCAGGCATTTGCTCCTCCATTTTATGAACCCGCATGATATCACTTCTGTAGTCTTCTCAGGCAGAATCCATTTTTCAAAGTGGTACATCAAACCATGTTGTCTTCTCCCCTTACCTCCTTATCACACTCTTCCCATTATTGTGGACCTGGGTCAGTTTTCCCAGCTTTTCACCTTCTATTATCATTCTAGAACATTCGACATCACTAGAAGATCCCATTTTCCTGTTTATTTGCTCAATTGTCTTTATACAATGATTCTGTGACCTTACAGCAATCTGTGGATTCATCCAATTTCTCTATCAGTTTATTTCTGTTTTATTTATGTCCCATTCAGATTAGTTTTCAATGGTCTTCATTTTAAACTTTCTCAAGCAAATGCCCCTACCTTCTTTGCCTTCCTCTCCATCCTTGTACTTGTCTGATCTCAGCCCACCCAAGCCACACTATGAACCTTCACCCAAGAGGCTAGCTCAGGGTCTCTGGAGAAAGTCACACAATGGGAATGTTTTATTGTCACACCACTCTTTCCCCCAACTCCCTTGCCACGTACAACTTGGACCTCAAGGATGCCCAAAAATCTTATTTAAGTTTCCCTGTTAACTTTTTTCCGCATCATTTTTTGAGATACTTTTGGTTTACATTACTCTGTATGATTCAGAGGATGTGCATTAATGAAATTTATTTTATATAAAATACATTTATTTTATATAGTTTTCATTCTCCTTAAATCCCTCCACTCCTTACCCCCAACCTTTCTCAAATGACATCTTCCCATTGACAGAAGAAATGGGAGTCACTAAATGGAAACCCTCCATCTTTCCACTACCATATTCACAGACTTACCTGAGTCTGCTTCCTTCCTGTTCAGTGGTGTCCCTCCTCTCGTCAGAGGCCAACGTCTCCACAGGTGCGCCATCCCTCTTTGGAGCCTCGTGGGTCTTACTCTACATGGTATTCCCTCAACTCCTGCAACGTCAATCTCTGCTTTCTGCCTGGACTCCCCCAACAGGCTGCATCCATGTCATCTTCATCTTTAGAAGTGCTTGCTTTCAATACTGCATCTCTTGGTGACATTTCATACCAAACGCGCTGAAATCCCTTTCTACATTATTGTTCTCACTTTTTGACCTCTCATTCACTTTTGACTCCTGCTCCAGTCTACATTCTGCACCTGTTACTCCACCTAATCTCACCTTGTTAAAATCAACAGTGGTTTTCCTAAATCCAAATGGTCACATTCAATTCTTTTTCCTAGGTGACTTCACAGTAACATTTAACATGGTGTTTCAAAACAAAACTCTAGACTTCTACCTCTGGTCTTTGTGTTTCTTCCTTTCCTAGTATCTTCCTTCTTAGAAAATGGCAGATACCTCCATATATCCAGTTTGGTCTTGCCATGATTATAGGCCAGCATCATTTTGTTATCATGTCTCACACATTGAGATGGTCAGTCTGCCTATTTTTCTCCCAGAATACATCATACTCCTCCCCATTTCTCTCTTTCTCTTCATCCACTGCTCAGTCCAAGCTTTCATCTCCTGATGTCACTGCTTCATGGCCACCTGGTCTCACTTTTATCCTTACTTTCCCCCAATCCAGTCTCCGCACTGCTCCAAAG
Source organism: Uropsilus gracilis (assembly GCA_004024945.1). Lineage (NCBI taxonomy): Eukaryota > Metazoa > Chordata > Mammalia > Eulipotyphla > Talpidae > Uropsilus > Uropsilus gracilis. The sequence continues at coordinate 45,438 of PVHY01003644.1, read as the reverse complement.
TGACCCTTGATGAATTGAGAGCATGTCACTCACCACTACATATAAAGTCTAAAGTCTTCAATTAAAGGTGTGATATGATTTTGACAGCCTTTCACTCACTCTTTTCCTTCTGTCCTCAATGACTTAAGCCACATTGGTCGATTTTAAATATGGTCAAGTTAGGAGAGTTTGCCTATCAAGGAGTGTTCTCCCCTCAGCTCTTTATTTGACTGATTCTTACTTATCCACCAGGTCCAATTTAAAAAGCCCCTTCCTCAGAAAGTCCTCCTTGGTTCCAAAAGGTATCCCCCCTTTTCTTTTAGGAACTATCACACTACTTACTCCTTTATGACCTTTGTCTAATTGTATAGATATTCATAGATATAATCTATCTATCCATCCATCCATCCATCCATCCATCCATCCATCCATCCATCCATCCATCCATCCATCCATCCATCTTATCTCTCTCTGTCTGTCTGTGATATATATTTGTACACTTATTCACTTATTTACTTGGTGTATACCTCTCCCAAATGGGTGGATATTAGGTCAATCTTGTTCTCTACTCAGTCACCAGTACTTAGCATAGCATGTGACAAAGCAGGAATCAATAGGTATTTATTTACTACATTGAAAAAGCATCTAGGACAGGCCTTGCTTTGAGAAACAAGTATTTAGTGACCTGGTCAGTCAGATATTAGATAGCTAGGTTTCCTTTCCAGGTTCTATAATATGACCTTAAACTGAATCAGCTGATTTTATGGTAATTAGACCTTTCCCATGGTCAGCATGTGTGTAACTGTTTACATGGTTAACCTTTGGTTTGGAGGCCTCTTCTCCTGGCTGCCCAAGCCCACCAGCTGCTATCTACAGCCTCATTGTTCAGAGAAACTCTGGAGCCTTCCTGGCCTCTGACTTTTCTGAGCACTGGGAATGTTACCTTTTCACTGTGGTAGCACACCATCTCTGACTGGTGTCCTGATAGATCATGGTGCCAAACTAGAAGGCGAAAGAAAGCAGAAACATTTGAAAGGCAATAAACTAACTCTGCCATGTAAGAACCAAGGGGATAGTCTGCTCTCCCCTAGGTTCATAAATGACAGAATTGAAAAGTACTTTACAGATCTTTTATTTTGCAGCTCTAATCTAAACCTCATTGCACAGATAAGAAATTCAGAGTACAGAGAAGTAATTTTCCAAGGTCACAGAGTGTGCAACTTCTGTGTCCACTTACATTTGTCCAAGTAACCGAAATATGGGCTTGCCGCATTTAGATCAACTTTCTTGGATTTTTTTTTTTTTTTTGAGTTGAAAGAAAGGACGGAGCAAAATGAAGTTAGGGGTGAAAGAGGGATGGGTGCCTGAACAGACTCCACACTTAGGGGGAACTACCCAAGTTATTTATCCCTTAGGATTGAGGGGGGCCCCTGAAAGTAGTATGAGCCATAATCACTGGGGCAGATCCAGCAAACACAGCCACTAGACCTGAGTATGGAGTTTACTGTTGATGTAATTAGGGGTGGATGCTACTCTCTTATGGATGTGGTTCCCTTTGCAACAAAGTTCTGGTCTAGATAAGCAACTTTTCTCGTACCTGAGAAGAGTTCTCTTCCTCCCTGACCTTTTAATTAAGTGGGTCCACCAGTTTCTCCTTCACTGGAATTATTCTCATTTCCTTTGCTAAGACACCTTTCACTATTCATATGTTAAAGAATTTGTTCAGTGGTGGTTGGGTTTCAGGAGCATATGGCAAAATCCTACCAGTCTAATGGGTAGAGATGATTTCATTGGCTAGGCTTCCTACCATGATTGAATTGCCCTGAAATTTATGAGGAATGAGTAAGTGTAAGTTGCCTTTGCTAAAATATCAGGTAGTGATATTTCCTGTAACAAGTATTGGCCTATGCGTTGATTTGAAATATTTCTAATCAACACCCTTAGTTTCCTGTGTGTGAACTCATTCTTTCTCACCTTGCAACAGTTCAGCTGCCTTACCTCACTATGTAAGAGAGGCAAAGGCACAAGATGGGAAGCAGAAAGTTTGACAGCACCTGTTTCTGAAAATTTTGTGATTATAGGAGTCAGATTTGGGAACTTCTCACTCTTTAGTAAGTTGCTGCCTGTGGAAGAGAAGTGACTTGCAGGATGCAGCTGTGTTCCTTAGGTTCCTCTAAGGAACCTACAAAGAGACCTTCATATGATCAGCAACCTCAGTTATTCTGTCCCAATTGAAAGAAGGGAATCAATATTCCCTGAGCCTGCTTCTGTGCCTGACACTGTGTTGAGTGTTGAGGGCTGATGTTTTGCATGACTTCAGTGAGCACTGTCTGCCTTGCACAGTGGGAAATATACCAACCTGCTATCACCCTTATTATAGCTGCCCATAAATGCTGTATCAATAAGTAAGTCCTTTGACTTCCAACTATTCTTTGCATTGGGACCCCCAGCAGGAAGTCAGAAGAAAAGATGAGGTTGGATATATATTCCTCTGACTCTTTTGCTTCAAGACCACTCTGGGCTGGTTGTATTCCCACTTTCCACAGGATGGTTCTTTCCCACATAACTCTTCCATCTAGGTTCTGGCTCCTTCTATGACTCTTTACTGCGTTATCCTTTGACATTCTCCTGCACTTACTGTGATTTCAATGTGCTTTTTGTTTCTTGTCAGGACACCGGTTAGGTGTACAGACTCAGTGGAGCCAGTGATGAGAAAGTCCAGGGTGGTATGCTAGCTTTCTGCTTTCTCAGTCTCCATTGCATGTAGACAGAAGCACTAGTAGTCAAGACTGCCTGCCCTACTCACTTGATGCTCAAGTGACCACTCTGTTCTGACACACTAGACCATAGCCCTTTCTGCAAGCAAGGTTCCTCTGCTCCCAGATGCTTGTCAGGCAGCCAATGCTATTTAGGCTGATTTATTCACAGCACGACAGTTCTGCATCTTCAGGAACATTCAGTTAAAGATTAAAAACAACATACACCCTTTTGAAAGAATGGCTAATTAGGTAGAGAGCTTTCCAACAAGTTAGGCAGGAGAGAATGGGACAGAGGAAAGATTTAATTTGGGTAGGGGAGGGAGCAGGTGTAGAACAACACTTGGAGTTTTGCTGAAGGGGTAAGTCTACACAGCTGGGGCTTTGCTATGAGCAAGTCCTGAATGACTATGGGCATGACCATCAGATGGAGGAGATGCGAAGACATGAGATGGGGTAGAAATGAGATGTGGGCAGAGCTGAATTCTCCCCCTACCTACTGAGGTTTTTTCTTGTAGACCTTGGTTGATGTTATTGTAGATCTCTGACAATGCATCTTCCTGCCTTAGAGTTGAGTTCCTCCACCTCATTATAAAAATTTCCATTTTTTTCTGTTTGTTTTCCAACAAAGAAGTTTGAAAGCAGAAAGAGTTTATAGATGGGTCTCACACTTTAGGGTGTCTCCATGAAAGAAATAATAAGACCAGGAGGAACTGGCAAATTTGTGGAAGGGATGTGCCCATTCTTTAGTTGTTTATCCTTGAATGATGCCAAGGGTTATAGGAGCAACCCAGAAACTTCTGCCATGCTGGGGCACCAAATTCCACATCCATGGATTGAATGGAATACCACGCATGGAATGGAAGGAGAATGAGAAGTGATATGCTTGGAGAATGAGAAGTGCAAAGAGTGGTGAAGGGAGGCCAGTAGTTGATAAATTCTGATGTGAGACTTTGATAATAACCACATGATTTTAATAAAGCTGTATTATCTGGTTGACCTTCAAGTAACCTCCTCTGTAGTTATCATCATTCATCCATCAGTTCATCCTCCCTCCCTTCCTCTCTTCCTCCTTCCTACCCTCTTTCCCTCCCTCCCTTCCTTCTGTACCCACAGATATGTAGACAATTGTTGTGAGAATTAAAGAACTTAATTCAAGTCAAGTGCTTAACACACTTCCTGGCACAAAACAAGGGCCCCATCTATGTTAGCCATCTCAGTTATTGCTGCTGATATGCAGGAAGGGAAGGAGAGAACACCATGAACATGATGAGAGTTTGCCAGAAAAACATTACCTACTCTTGTGTTTGACTGCAACTGGTACAAACTGTGCACATCGGAACTATCCTTTGGGTTCTTTTTATCATTCATTTGCCCTAGTCATCAAAAGTTTCTTGAGTTTCTACAAGCCAAACAGTGGGTGAGATTTGGAGTCTATAATGTGAATATTTGTACTTTCACATAGTTCACCTAAGATTAGAAGAGACAGGGCAGTGAACAGATAATTGCAGAAGAAGGAACATGTGCTTTATTAGGGATACAGTAGATGGAGAAGGAAGAGAGGTGGGGAGGGGAATGGGAAGTTTAAATTGGCTTGGAATGATCCCCAACCAGTTGATGTTGACCAGCCTTTTCATTGAAGGAAACAGGCTATGATAGCCTTGAACTAGGTGCTTTAGACTTAGGGTGACTTGATTTCTTTTGCTCACTTCTCAGTCAGCATCTGTGGACAGACCCAATGGTGCTGAGCAGGGACCCAAAGATGCTGGTCCTGGCAAAGGTCATTCCAACCTGATCTTCACTGGGATCTCAGGTTACTTGTAGGCTTAGTGGTTGTAATAAGTGATATAGCGATGCTGATGAATGAATGAGCTAATAAAATGTTCATCATTTACCACCACCTCACTGGCATATTCCAAACATGGTGTCACTTAAAAAAAAAAATGAGGATGCATTGGAAGCTGGTGATCGGTGAAGAAAGAAGAGGCACAAGATAGGTGATGTACAAGTGTGTGATGAAGGAACTGAAAAATCCCATCCATCCCAATGGTTGTGAGATTCTCTTGTCTTCTCAAGTTGTGCTTGATGGACCCTAGAAATTAGAATGACTTACTTTGCACCGGTTGTTTGGAAGACTCTCTAGCTCAGCTTGCCCTCAGTTAATTCTAGGGTGGGCTTTCTCCAGTGGGCTGTATCCAGAGCCTCATTACTCACTGTCAATAACAGAAGCCGGGGTCCAGTGCTGGAGCAGCCAGCTGCTGTTCATTCCCTTCAGTTTTCCACATCCTGACAGACGTGTCAGGGAAACAAAAGTGCTTGAAATGACAGCTTCCCCAGGCAACCTGACCCTCTTCTGCCTGATCCAGCCTGGCCTGGAGTGAGCGTGGGCAGAACGCCCAGAGTAGGATCTTGGCCTGCACAAGCATGGCCAAGTGCAGGTGTGGACAAGGTGTCTCAGGCACAGCTGCGTGGACACATCCAAGTCTTAGGATGGGTTCAGGACTGACTGCTGTGGTTGGTCACCGCTGGGACACCATTGCCCTTTCAAATCCCAGTCTGTAACCAACAGGCAGCTTCTGTGGTCACACAGTAAAGGAAGAAGGGTCATAGGTTGGGGGGGTCCCTGGCTTGAAAAGCTTATTCCATTCCTTTTAATCAGTTTGGGCTGTTTTCATGGTTTTAGAATTTCATGACCTCGTAAAGCTGAAGCATGAATTATGAATATTTGTGTTAAATGCAATTTGATTTTGTCTGCAAGCAACTTTTTTTTAGAAAAACACACACTTAGAAGCTTTGAATGAGATGTCCACATCATGGATCAGCTGTTGGAAACAATGACTTTTAGTGAAACATGTAATAAAAGAAAATCCTTAAATGGTGTTGCTTTTTTTTCAATATTGGCTGGGTTTTTCTTTTTCTTTGTAAATTTTTGTTGTTGTTGTTATTGATGTACCATTGGTTAGCACCATTGTGTACATCTCAGGAGGACAGTTTCACACCGGGACAAATGTGTAGTCCACACCATGCCCACCAACTAAGTTAAGTTGCATCTACCAGCACCCCATAGCCCCCCCTCTACCTATACTCCCTTCCCTTCTCTGACCGCCATTCTGTTGTCAGAACCCAAGACTTTGGCTTTGTTCATCTCATTTATTCTTATTCCAAATATGGATGAGCTCACATAGTATTCATCTTTCTGACTTAGCATATTCTCTTAAGCTGTACTCATGTTGCCACGAATGGCAAAATTTCACCTTTTTTTAAATAGCTGAGACTTATCCCATGGCACATATATATCATTTTTTATCCATTCATCCAGGTGATGTTGACTAAAGTGCTGCTATTTGAGAAGCTGCTGTACTTCGTGAATTTCACTGATGTGGTGTGGTAATCAATACATGGTCTTGATAGATTTCAGAAATTAGTAGAATACAACAAATGCTTTTGTCTCCCAAGTCTGTACAGTGCTTTAAAACATAATCCTTATTGTGTTTTTATTACAGAAGTAATAGGCACATTCATTGCAATTTAAAAAATACCAAAATGTGCAAAACTGAAAATTAAAGTCAGTTGTAATCCTCTGACTCTAAAGTAAATTAACATTAACATTGCAGTGATTTTTTTTCTTCTGGGCTTTTAGGCTATGCATGCATCTAATATGTTTTTGAGTGATGCCTACTTATAAAGATAAATGACATCAAGAATGCAAACAGAGAAAATGAAATTCCTTTTCTTGTATATTTGTAGGACTGTCCTTTAATGAGTGTTCTCTCCAACATAACTGGGTTATCTCTGTCTCCCACTCAAAGACAAAGCTAGGAAACCACGTTGGGGAGATGATTGAAAACAGGCAAAGGGAAATAAAACTGTTTAGCAGCCAAACCAGAGGTTAAACTGTCCAACTGAATGTGTTTGGATGATTGTTTTACATAGGGGAAAACAAAGATGATTTGATTGATTGATTGATTGATTGATTGATTGATTCATTCATTCATTCAAGAAGCATTGATCAAACCCTCATTCTGAACCCTATGTTATACTTGGCTATGGGATCAAAAGACAAATAAGACACATTCTTGATCTCCAAGGGCATCCAGTCTGCAGTCCAACCAGATGAGTACCTCATCCAGGACAATGAGATATGGAAAGACTTGTGATTGAGCCACCTGAATATGTGGAAATAGCAAGTTCGTGACTGGAGGGAAAGGAGGTGTGATGGAGCCAGGCTCCGTGTGCTATACTGGGGAGTCAATGCTTTCCTAAGTGACTGGTGTCCCCTGAAGGATGACAGAAAGAAGATCTCAGGGATCACTTTACATCTAGACCAGCACAATTGGAAAGAATTTCCAATTTTGTCACCAGAAAGCTGCACAATCCTTTGAAAAGCAAGCAAACAGAACTCCTAAAAAGCAGATAAATAGGATTCTCTGTCTTGGTTTGCTCATCTGGATAATGACTGCTGTGATGTTCATGTGTGGTTTAAATAAGAATGAATGTAAATTGTGAAGCACACAGCACTGACACATAATATCTGCTTGGAAAGTAAATTGTGAAGCACACAGCACTGATACATAATATCTGCTTGGAAATGGCACTAGCTTTATTACTTGCAGACATATAAGGTCCTTCAGTTCAGCCTCCTCTCCACCTCATCTTCCCTACTTTCCAAACCTGCAAACCTCTCAAAACTAACTCATCCTTCTCCCTTTTCCTTTGTTCAGTGTTCTACCTTTCTCAAACGCTGTTTTTCTCTTGCTCTTGCCTATTTTAAGAACTATGAGCCATTTTTCAAGCCCTAACTCAAATATTCACCCTTCTCTGGGATCTTTAAGGGATTTTGGAGGTAGGAGAGATGGAAGAAAATCTCTTGTTATTGGGAGACTGAGTTTAAGCAGACTGACTTCCAGCCTCACAACATTTGCAGATACAAACTTTAAAACAGTGCATCCTTGCTTGAAATAGTTACACCTATGATCTGGGTGTGCCTCTGTGGGGCAGGCACCTGACTTGGTGCCTCCCTGTGGGTATCTGTTGTCTTTGCTGGGTTTTCGTCCTTCCTCCCCTGTTAAAAATCCTCCCCTGTTTCAATCCAATTTTTATTTTTTGAGACTAGGTCTAGTTATGTTGCCCAGGGTGGTTCCCATGCTCAAGCGATCCCCAGCTTCAGCCTCCCAGGTAGCTGGGATTACAGGTATCCACCACTGCACCCAGTTGCTTTTTTTTTTGAGACAGGTCTTGCTATATTGCCTGCAGTAGTCTCGAACCCGCGAACTCAAGTGATCCTTGGCCTCTTGCCTCCCAGGACTTGGATTACAGGCACGTGCCACCATGCCCGGCTTATTTATCTATTTTTTTCATCCTCTGGTATCTCGATCTGTGTCATCTCATTATGATACCTTCCTCATCCTGTTCATATCATTTTTTAATAAACTGTACTCATTATTATAGGTATTATTATTGCTTCTTTTAAATTCTCAATGCATCTAATTTTGCTTGGAATCAACAAATATCTACTGGAGTATTGTCTTTTGTTTACTATGCTTGTCACCTGTCAACTTGGGGGAAGCAGAAAAGATGATTAGAAGCTTTCCTCCATCCTGTCCTTTCTCCGCCAACACTCCCCCCCCACCCCCTCGGGTTTCTCACATTTTTGGATTAGTCCCTCTGATTCATATTGCCTGGGATTACTGTAGATTCTCTGTGGTTCATTCTATAAGACAGCCTACCTACTAGTTAGCCATCTTATTATTTACCTTACGAAGTCACACTTTATTTTAACATGGGTCTAGTCAGCTTTAAATGCTGTCTCTAAGTGTTAAAGAACCCAATTAGATAGACCATAGAACTTTTTCTTCTAATCCTTAATTGCCATGATACCTAATTATTTTCCCTCTTGCCTGAAATAGCTTTCTTGCCTTTAAAATCCACCAGACTGAGCAAATCTCCCTACCGCTGGGATTCTCTTACAGGTGAGATTTCCCAGGGCCCCAAAACCACAACTTCCCCTAGCCTCTCATTTGTTCCATCTGCAGACATGAAAGGATCAAACATTCGTTCTTTTTCTGACTTTCTCGCTTTCTTGACTGGGCAGTTGGGAAATATGTCAAATGCCCCTCAATTCCCTGAAATCCACACGGTTGCGAGAGAACATGATTATTTCTCAGCTGGGGTGCTCATCAGCTGTGTGAGCCTGGATAGGTTTCCGGAGAAGCTCAAGCTTTAACCCTGTGCATCAGGAGTGTCTCAGCACATTCTTCACATGGTTGATGCCAGGACCCACGGCGCTGCGATATAAAGGTTCTTGAGAATCGCATTGGGCCCAATATAAGGATAGTTTCTGTGGTCTGCTAAGGAATGCACAGCAAGACAGAACAAAAGATTGTCATCACAATCTCGAATAAGTGAGAGCAGGACTCTTGATAGCCCGGCCAATAAGCATGCATCAAGAGGCATGACCAGGAAGGCCTGGGGAACTCAGATAAATGCACTCCTATGGACATTGATCCCTGGGTGTGACCAGTGAAATGCCTTGCTGGTAAGATTGAGACCATGAGCAGAAGTTGGAAGTTTGGTTCCATTTCAATATCTGATGACAGTACCTGAGCAGCAGATTCACCTGCCCCAAGCTGCTAAAATATCCAATGAGGTGTTTACTCCTAACCATCTTACTCTCCCCTCCTCCTCCCCATGTTTAGTTGTGTCTATGATCTTCACTTTATCTGGCCCTTTTACCCCCTTGTGATTGACACTGCATATGATAATCCCATCAATAAAACCAGGCCAGGATCTCACCAATGTTGGATAGATCAGCCACTGGCAATCTGACTCCAGGATCTGTGTCTTCCTTATCAGTGTGTTGCTCCCCAAAAACCCTCTTTCTAGTTTGTCAATGTGATACAACATATTTTCTCTCCATTTTTACTCCCAACAATGTATTTTGCTATTTAAAAGTAGAAGGGTAAACATCTTTTGTTCTCCCTAGAACAAAACCTCTTTTGTTCTCCATAGGAAGATTATTTTTTTTTCAGTCACATTCCAGTTAATAGGGGTTTCCAGAGGGGGGCACAAGGGAGGAAGAGGGAGAGGGGCAGAGGAAAAGGGAGGCAGGAGAGGGAGAAGGAGAAGAGAGGGAGAGAGACTTTTAGCAAATTATAAATGAATAGAGAAAGGAGTCCTCAGATTTTGAGAGTAAAATGTCTGAAGATAAATTCACAGACAAATGTAGAGAAAACTTGGCATTTGGTGTTGTTGCCACCAGACCAGGGGCAGTCTTGCTTAAGGTGTTTCAAAATCTCCATTTAACAAGGTTTGGGCACCACTTAGAAAGCCAGGGAAGGGTGACCTTGGGTGGAAGCTGAGGGGAGCTGAGAAGTCGCAGCTGTGGTTTGCTGTTAAGGTACTTTGTCCACTGGCGACAGCCCCCATGATTACATGGATTAGTTTGTTGGAGGATTTGATTTCCTTTCGATTAAAATAGAAGCCACCTTTCTCCATAGGCCAGGACATTTAAGGATTAAACACAAGATAACTGGTCTACATCCTCAAGTGTATAAATCTCCAGACTGGCAGTAACTGAGTTTTGATGGCCCCAGAATCATCCAGGGAGCATTTCGAACTCCCAGAGCTCAGTCTCACGCCAATTAAATTGGAATGTCTGAGGTGAAGCACAAAAATCTATATTATTACTTTTTCATTTTTTTCCCTCAAGTGATGCAACGTTTTGGAACCACTGCTCTACCTATTTGAAGATAGTTGGGTATTTCCTTTCCTTTTCAGTCTGCTCTGTTTACTCTTTCATTTCTTCAGTTATTTTTGCCCTCCCCCCCAAGTCCTTTCTATATGGTGTCAGTGTTATTTAGTGAAATATTTGTGTTAGGTTTGTGACAGGATTTATTTACATTTACTCCACTCTTGCTTTCTTCCTCCCCCGCTCTTTGGTCTCTGCCTGTCTGAGGAGGCTGGCGGTTGGGGTGGAGGAGAGAGACAAGTGGCTACTAGGGAGGCGGCAGATGAAAGGGCTGTGTCACATGACTGTGTCATCTCTACTGAGATGGGTTCAGCACCCTTGTCCCTTCAGTGTCCTTGGCAGGTTCTCAGGAGACATGGAAAACATAGAGGACATGGCGGACTGTAAACCCACACCCCATCTAGGGCCCCACTTGGTTCTACTAGACTGGACCAGTGAAGAGAGTACTTTGGTGTTTGGGATTGAGAGCAGAACAGTGGCAGTTAGCTAGACCCTGGTGCCTTTGTTCCCTTCTTTGACCCTTATTCTTGAAGAGAGGAGAATTAGAAGGAAGACTTCAGGAAAGCCTGCCTCGTTTTCTTTAGGACTTGAGGCCTAGCTGGTATGAATTTCCCAGGCACCCAAATATTTTATATTTTATAATTTCATATTTTATACTTTATATTTTAATAATATATTATATAGTTTACATTTTATAGTTTTATATTTTATGATGTTCTCCGGGTCTCCTGGGTTTTCTGTACCTTGTCTGGCTTCTCACTTGTTAGGGTCTTGTTCCACTTTGATGGCTGCAAAGCAGAAACTTCAGACTGCTTTATGGAGTAGGTCTGGGGACATTTTCTGGCACTAATATCTGGAGTGAGACTCAGTTTGGGTTACTGATATAGCAGTATGATATAGCATAACATGTATATGATATAGCATGATACATTATAGCAGTATGATTCATAATATATGCATATATTTTAGAGTATCTTTAAATGAAAACACACTGGAAATAATCTGTGTGGGAAGTATTAGTTACTAGGAATTAGGAAATAGTTGACTGAATTTAGTTTGCCAGTAGAATGAAATATTAGAATGGAATATTAGGTTTATTTAAAAAAAATGACACAGGGATATGCTCTTTAACATATGATTAGATAGTAGCACAAATAACTGTACAGGTTCAGTTCTGTTTAACATTCGTAAACATAAAAAGGCCAATAAAATATGAAAAAGAGATACAAGTGGGTTTTTAAATCTAGGTGATGAAATTACGAATGATTTTTGTTCCCTGGTGTTTCTTAATAGTTTTCATTTTTAAACCATGACTCGAATGTCTTTGATTTTGGAAAAATACTATTAAAAGTAAAAATATAAATTGCATTTAATGAAATGCTTGCCAATCTGTGTAAGGCATAGGAGGTAATACCCATGGGAAGAAAATCAACGGTTTCTGAGGAGAAGTCATAAGCAATGGACAGTGTCTTTGTATGCTGGGTGACAGGTACTTAGTAGATGATTGTAGAAAAGAATCCTAGTAGTGATCAAAGATGGGATGTAGTGAGGGATGGACCAAGAACTGGATTACTAGGAACCCGTCTTCCTCTTTCCATTCAGTGAAGGCCCTGATGGAACATTCATCTGTCACTATAGGTGCCTTACTCCCGAAGACCTTTCCTAGAGTCTAGGAGACAGGTTTGCCAGCAGAGCCAGCATATCAAGTTGCATTCTCACATAGTGAAATCTCTTCTCAGGTAATGCACATACAACTCTCTCCCATCTTCTTTCATTCCTGTCCGCTGCACAAATACATTTTGTTTGACTCAACAAAAAGAAATGACGGTCCTCATCCAAGAAAAGGGCAATACCACAGAAAACAAAGAGACCAAAGGACTTAACATAGATCAACAAACAACAAGGAGAGAGGGGTCTGAGTGAACAGAGAGGGCATCAGTGGGAGGGGAAGGCCTTCCGATAACCATTTGCTGATATTGTAAGAAATCTAAAGAATGAATAAAATTGAAATTAAAAGAAAAAGAAATGCATATGGCTATTGCAGCACTCAGGATAGTTAGGTTATACTGCAGCAGCAAGCACAACCTGTAATGCACCAAATGAGGTGTTATTTCTGACGAAGTCCTTTGACAGTCCAGATATTTCTTTAGGCTAATGTCTGTGACTGGTGAGTGAGGGACTCCAGATGCTTTGATGTTGTTTCTAGAAAAGCCTTCTTGGTCAGCCTTCTTGGAAGGGGCACAAGAATGTATCTACTGACTCTGCTCCAATACCTGAGAGGGTCAGAGAGCAGATACAATGTTTGGTGAGAAGACTGTACACACACACACACACACACACACACACACACACACACAAAACCTTCTGTGTCTTTGGTCCTACTATTGGCATGAAAGAGGACTATGATAGAGCCCAAGTTATTTGGACAGACTTTTTAATTGAAATAGACTCTGACTTTCAAGTAAGAATGAATTTGACTGACTAATTTTTAAACCATCTCAAAGTTAATATTCTTACAGAGCTTGTCAAAAAAAATCCATGTGTACAGTGAAACTGTCTGAATTATAACTGAACCCATCTGTTCTAAGATTTTGACCCAAAACAAAACACATGGTTAAGTTAGCATGAACTAATTTTGGATTCAGAGTCTTAATTTCTGATAATGACTTCTCTTTAAATCACAGCTCTTTCAAATAATATGAACTTGAAGTATGAATATTTGAGTATTTGCTCTATTCTGAACCACAGGACAAGAGGAAAGGAAGCAGAGACAACATTTTAAGGAAATCTAGATTGATTATTAATATTCTTGGGTATTTTTTTGCACTAAATTTCATTTTTAAAAGTTCTGTTCATTTTTAATAAAATATATTGCATTTCCATTGGCTTACAAATAAGATACAATACTTATTTAGTCCCAAATGCAATAGTTTTCAATTTGTTGTACCTCTAGCTGCTACCATTTTCCCAAATTTTAAATTTACTCTGGGGGGTTAGATTTGCTAATCATTTATCTTCAAGGGTGTCCAATGAAAAAATTTCTGTTATTAAATATTTGTAAAATATACACTGTACCTCCTCTTTGGAGATTTTCAGAGCACCTTCATGTAGTGTTACTGAAACCATGCTGCAGAGAAACCAGCTTTGTTTTATAAAATCTGCCATTTGCTTCTTTTGAAATGATCTCTTAGCACCTCAGACAATAGAACAATTGGCCCGAGGTCACTGCTATGGAGAAAACAGCCCAAGGAACTCCACTGTGTGGTTGTTCCTTTCTAGTGCTATTGCCAGTTGCAAAGTTTCTCCCCCTCTACCCTGGCTATTTTAAGGAAAATGTGGCAGAAGGAATGACAGGAAAAAGTCATCTAGTAATCATATTTACTCATCTGACTTTCCACTTGGCTGTGAGTTTTGTGAAGGTATTGACCCTCCAACCCCTTTTTAACTTTGTGTGTCCGGGTAGCCAGCATGGTACTTAGTAGCACATACTTGAAGTGGGCTATCAAGACTTGATGAGTGAGTGAATGTGCTAGAACTTTCTAGGACTGCCAGCATGAGGGGACTCAACTAGAACGAGGACCCAAACCTAGATCTTAAGGTGAATACCAGGAGGCGGAGTACCCCAGCCAAAGAGACTGTGAACTTGGGAGATAAGAAATTCTATTTGCTCCACTTTTAGTGATGTGGTTTTCCTTCAATTTTCTCAATCTCAGTTTTCTTATTGATTAAATGGAAATAATATTGAGTGGCCTGGCCTTCTCGTTGAAAGGATTCGATGTGGTAGTCTAGCTGGAAGCCCTGAGTTCAGTACTGGCCATATAAGTGTCCAGAAGCAGTTGCTATAGTTGTGTCACTGTTGTTAAGGGTCTCCATGTGGGATTGTAATCACTTCTACCATAATGAAGAATGGATAGATACTGAGAATATCACCATCCTTTTACAAATATAGAATGAATCCCAGTGGCAACTAGGACCTGACTTTGCCCACATGGGAACCTGTTAGTTTGCTCAAGCTCATCCTCTCCTCCCATCTGGTGAAGACTGGAAAGTCGAACACACCTGGTGTTTGTCAAATTTCCTCCCCTTCTAACAAATTCTCCCCCAGAGCCTTGTACAGTTACGTGATCAATTCAGACATGATCAATTCAGTCCAGTACCCCTTCCACCTCTCAGAGGACCCCTAAAGTTTCTGTATGCTAGTGGAGAGGCTGTTTCTTTCCAGACTTTCCCAGTGAATATACATTTCTCACATTGTTTTAAAAAGGCAATCCCACCTCCTACTCCGGTACTCTTGAAGTGAGAGAGAAATTGAATGAATATGAATGAGCGAGAGTGAATGAAAGTGTGTCCATGTGTGAATGCTGACACATCGATCCCACTCCTTCCGCCTCTGCTCCGGCTTTCCCCTTCCCAAAGCATCACCATATGTGTGTGATGGCTGCTGAGATGGTCTTGCAGGCAGGCACCAGGCTGGACTCCAAAATGTCCTCCTCTTAAAACCCCCCTGTCTGCACCCCAAAACATACCTAGCCCACATGCCAATTCTACATAAACCATAAACTCTTCTCTCATTGTTCTCAGCCAAATGGCTCCAGTGAGGCCATTTGCCACAAAGCCATATTGAGCCTGTTAGCAGACACTTTTGCACACGTTGGCTGCAAAGGTAATGGCACATGGACATTCTGAGGAGAATGTCACTCTGTTTGCCTCAAGGCATTGCCCAGAACCAGCAGCCACAGCCCCCATTTTCCATCCATGTTAATGAGTCCCACAGTCATTCTCATGCAGCCTGTCGCCACACGGCTGTCAGGTCATCCTGGCAATGGCAATACTGGCAAGGGAGGAACACCTGTCAGCCAGACCTGCGCTGCTCAGTCCCTTGAGCACTTGCGCATTCAGTTTCCACTAAGTCGTGGGAATCATGAATTGCAGCCCTATTTACAATAGCCGGGATATGGAAATAACCCTTATGCCCCCAAACAGACGAATAGGTCAGAAAGCTGTGGTAAACGGACACAATGGAATATTCTTCAACCGTCAAAAAAGACACATCTATGTCATTCTCAACAACATGGATAGAGCTAGAGGAAAACATGTTAGAGGACATAAGCCAGAAAGGAAAATACTGGATGTCTCACTTATATGAGGGATATTAGGGAAAACAATCAAGCAAACAGACAAGAAAAATTTAAAGCTGCCCACAGAACTGAAGCATTGAGAGAGGGAGAGGAGAGGAGGGAAAAATCAGGGGAGTGATGAGCACAAGAGATTAAGAGGGTGCACGGGTGATCAGGTGATGAGAGAACCTCAGGGAAGACAATGATGTTATATATATACATATACACACATGCATACACATATACATATACACACATGTACACATGCACATGTATACATATATACATGTGTGTGTGCAATAAGTTAAAGAAGAAGAAAACAAAACAAAGAAACAAAGAACTGTATGAACTGCTTAAAGACAAGGTCCTAGACATTGCACTCACGTTGCAAAGTGCATGGAGAACATTGCTCAGCTTTCATCTTCACGAGAAACAAAGGGGAAGATGTGGAAGCTGTGAGCATTCCTCTACCATAGCATGGCCAGCATCTGTCTCTCATGGTGGCCGCTGGCCACAGGGGCCTCCTTCAGTACAAGATACTGTGATGTGAAACGAAATGTTTCCTCAAGCTACATTAGCCATGACCTAGTAGTCAGTGTGTCTCATGACCACAGCACCTCACACATGTGTCTGGGGCAGCTCTGGTCTGGAGGATGTGCTTCTTCTTACATTTTGCCATCTTCTCAACCTTCTCCTCTTTCCCAGACTACACCAGCCAAACAAGAGCATGGTAAGGCTAGGACTTCCTGACAGGAAGAGGAGGCAGGAAACGGGGTAGCAATGGAGAGAGATGGTGGCAGAGTGGGTCTGCGTGGCTGTGCAGATGACAAAAGAAGGGCTACTTTACCTTCTCAAGGAAGTTGCTCCTGGCTTCATGCACTATTGGTTGTTTCTCCTATTGAACAGAAAAAGAATTTCACTCCTTTTTTTCTTTTAAATTTAGACACATGTGTGAGATCAAGGGACAAAGTCCATTTTGTGACTCCCCCCCCAGCTTCCGGTTAACATGACACTAGTGGGAGCATCCAGCCTGTGATTATATTAAAAAGGGAAGAGAACTGAACAAAGGAAGACTGGGATTTGCTCTTTCTACTGGGTAAATTTAGTTGCCTGAGAAACAGGAAGAAATCATTTTGGTGCCAAAATAATTTAAAAAATTCATCTGAATTTGTTTTCGTACTCTCACTCAGGAGTTGTAGTTGCCTGTGGTAGGAAAAGGAGAGACTGTGACAGTCATGCCTACAGTAATTTCCTTTGGTATTTTATTCAAGTTTTTCTTCTGAAAGATTCTATCTGCCTTTATAATTATCCAGTTAAAATTATCTATCCAGTTCTCCTAAAAATGGGTGACATTTGAGTGCTACAAAATTAATATGAATGTGATGCAATGGACAGAATTGCTTTCTAGAAAAATCTCATCTTCATGACTCACTGTTAGAGACAAAAATGTGAGCCCGGAAGTTCCTAGAACATCACTGTATCTAATTCCTTATGCACGTTTTCCCGAGAAAGCTGTTTTTTCGGGAAATAGGATCTCTGCTGGATTTTTTTCTCTTGGTCTCTCTATGGTCTCAAATTAGAAAGCGCAGGAAATGGCCAAAATAATACTACACTTGAGTGAGTTGGTGTAGTGTATTCCAGAAAAAACATCCACACATACGTACTGACAAATATCAATAGTGTTCATTAGAATGGCTTTCGTGTTTTACTTACTGGGTCTCTTGTGGCTCTACCATCTTAAATAATCAGTTGAATCAAGTTCAGTTAATTTCAATCAACTGGGTTATTTTCAATCAATCAGTGTTTGAAATAATTAGATAGCCATGTTGACCTCCCAGACTTCTTGAGGAGACTACTGTTACAAGTTCTAAAGGACACTTGCACTGCCTTGAGAGTAAGGGGGGAAAGAACATGAATTTTTACAACCCTTTGTCCCTCTCTCCCTTTACCCATGCCCCTCTCCCCCTACCTTTTTATTTATCTATTTTTAATTGAGATAAGTTTCCAATATTGCATATGATTCACAGCCTTCAGATTAATTTTTGAAGACAATTTCATTAGTGTACACACTACACCTTAGAGATACTGGATTTTCAAGTATCTAAAGTTATTAAGCGTTGATGTTTGTCTTTGCATGATCTAGAAATTGTCAAGAATTAAGAATGTAATGACTTACATTCTTTGACAATATGAAATGTCCCCAAACCATGTGTTTTCATGCCCATTAGACCCAGATTTAATTCCTGACCTTGTCACTTACTAGTAGTGACTTGGGGACAACTTACCTAACCACTATCAGTCTCACTTTTTACATCTATGGAATGAAATTGACGTTTTCTACCTCGAGGTGTTTCTCAAGGATTGCATGAAACAGCATTGTGTGAGTTTGCGATGAGTGCAGTTAGTGCTGTTGGGTAGGAAAGTCAACAATTATTAAAGGAGATTTATAGAGCAATACATGCTTGATAAGGGAAAAATGTATTTCCACAGCTTTTCATTTCCTATTTTCTTGGGAAGATTCAGTGTTTTGTACAGCCACACTGGAACCTGGGAGAGTGGAGGCTGAGGAGGTTTAACTAGTGATTAAAGTTGAGAGAAAGAAACCTATAGTGCACAGGAATTTTCAAAACAAATGTCCTTATGTAACAAAAAGTAATAAAGAGTCTAAAAGTCCAGAGTATTGAGAGAAGGGCGCTGGAGCAATAGCCAGAATGTAGGAAGAGGAGGTGGCTGTGTTGACATGTTCAGGGCAGGTGGGTGGGTCAGGAATATCTTGGGGGAGTGTCCTATGGTACAACTGAGCCTCCAGTTGCCACTTTTTGGAGTCTTTTTAGGTAATCTGCCCACATAAAGGTAGACATGGCAGCGGGTGAAGGACTTCAACTCTGGACCTGGGCTTCTGCCTCCAAAGCCTGGTTCAGTCACACCAGGGCTGGGTCATGGGTTACATTTGTTTCACTGGAAGCTTGAGTGGTCTTACCGTGAGCTGGGCATCCAATAAGGACCTTAGGATTATGCTGAGGATCAAGTGATCCACTCTCTGCTGACTTAATGTTGAGTTGTTGGCATTTTCACAGGAGATTGATAAATGCAACATGAAGTTTGTGGTGTGATTTTTTTTTTAAGGATAGTAATGCTTTGTGTTATGGGATGGTCGCTATGAACTGGGTTCTCTTCTGTGGACTTGATAAGAATTCAGTTCATTCTCAAGATCACTCTGCAGGTGAGGAGCTATTATTAGCCCTATTTTATATACCAGAAAACCGAGACATAGAAGATTCAAGTAACTTGCCCAAGTCATGGAACAAGTATAGTAGCCTGGCTTAGCATCACATGCTTTGGGGTAAGATCCAATCTGTACCTATGCACCTCATACGTGAGCTTCCGATCTTACTACAAGCAGCCCCTGGGAGCAGTTTGCCTTACTTCATAGATACTGAGTTTATACTCAATGGTCTTGATACTTGAACTTGGTTTGTGGGCCAGAAGGATCAGTGATACCTGGGGGTGGAATCCCAGGCTGCACTTCAAACTCTTTTTGAGACAGGAACTACAGTTTAACAAGCTTCCAGGTGCCTTGTGATCACATGACAATCTGAGCCACTCTGCGCCAGAATTTGAGGCTTTAGACAGATGGATTGTCTTTGTCATGTCTCCATCTTTCAGAGTGTCTAGCACAGTGCTTGCCACCTAAGAGGAGGTGTCCTCTAAATCCAAAATTAGATCAAGAAATGTTGACTATGAAATCAACTGACAAGTCCCAGTGGCCTTGGACTTGATTTATCATTAGCAAAGTGAATGGGTGCTTAAGTGCAATCCAGCGCAGGGCCAGGTGCCTAGCAGATGCATCATCCATATTTCTGAAATGGAGATGGAAATGTTGCGAGATAGAGATATCTAGCAAACCAACCTTCCTGGATGTGCTACGACATTTACAAAGGCCAAATAATGCCGAAGCAAGCAGAACAGTGATTATGCACTTATTCTTAACAGGGTTTAAGACAAGCTCTGCTCAACTGGTTCCCTTGTGATCTCAAGCTGATTCTTTTCCCTCTTGAGCTCTCTATTGTCTTGGTGTTGTTTGCAACTTATTCAGAAACTAATTAAGTTTCAGGATCAGTCAGTCCTATTGGAGAGCATGGATATGTTGAAAAGGTGGTTTTTTTATGACTTAAATTATCTGAGCGAAAGGACAATTATAATTTGCTTCTAAAATTGGCCAAAAGTTAGCTTTCATCAAAATAATTCTCTGCAGACATTAGCCTCCATAAAACCAGGGTATTGTATGAAAGGCAGCAAAGAGGATTTAAATAGGCCATGCAAAGTGTATTGATAATCTGGCCATATTAATCCCATTCTCTAACAGACTGTGAAATTACTTGTTTACTTTACTTATCTGGGCTTGGAGATAGCTGATCACTCATTGACAGCGCTCTATTTTGTGATCACCTTTCAGCAGTGAGCTTCAGCTGGGCCAATTCCAAGTAATTTGACTTCACTGGCCTTTGTATTACCTCCAGAGTCAAGGTCAGCACTGCTGTTACCTCTGGTCAACCAGAGAAACTCATGAATGCCAATATACCTGCTTAGGGCTTTCCTTTGTGTATGGATGGGGGAGTAAGCCAGGACTCTAAGTGTAATTCTGAAAAGTTGCAAATGTATTTTGGGTATTGAATTTCTTTTCTTCACCTTATCCTAGCAGAATTGAAGCTTTCTACTGGTATCATCACTAGTTCACAAATATTACCAAGATGAGCGCTAGAGGGGGTGCAGCAAAGTAGTTCCTACCCTAAAGGACTTCCTAAAGATTTGTTTAGGGACCCACCTGATAATAAAATCTATTTTTATTCATTCTTTATTGCTGTATAACAGTAGGTACAAACTTAGTGACTCAAAACAACACTTCTTATCTCATAGTTTCTGTGGGTTCAGGGATATGGTCACAACTAGCTGGATCTGTTTTAGGTTTCACAGTGTTGCAATCAAGAATTGTAGTCTCACCTGTGGTTCAACAGGGGAATGAGCCACATCTAAGGTCCCATGCTCATTGGTACCATTCAGAGCCTTCCTGTCTGTGGAAGGAGGAACTCCACTTCTTGGTGGTTGTTGCCCTCAGGTTTTTTTTTCCTTTCATTTTACATTGATGCAATTTATTTTTTAAAATTTATTTATATATAAATTTCACATCATTGTAATCCCAGGGATTTACCCCCCCCCCACCATTCCCCCTTTTCCCCCCGTCCAAAGTTGTGTGCTTCAGTTTGGTGCTTAGCTTGTTTTGACTTTTCCTCATATTTTCTTGCCTCGATAATAAACTGCTTTATAAAAAACCAGCAAGGGAGAAGGGCTCTTAGCAAGAGGATGATACTTTTTATGCATTGTAAGTGCAGAGTGAGAACTCTCCACTTTTGCCATATTTTACTGGTTAAACCCATTTTAGGTTCTACCCATTTTAAGGACAGAGAATTGCACAATTGCATGAGTACCAGGAGGTGGTTGTGTTAGCATCTGTCAGTCACACCAAGTCTGAGTTTTGTTCCAGCTGCATCTCTGTAGTTCACATCTCTTCTGGGCAGGAAATGGATCATCCTTGTTAACGCTGAGATTTATGCTCCATTTATTCCATGACTCTGAAATCATACTGAAACTTGAAGTCTCCTCTAATCTCCTCTTTGCTTCCTGCACTTCCTTTCTGTCCTCTGTTCAATAGATCAAATAATTCTTGAGTTCCTATTTTAGGCTCTGCTTCTTGGATGCCAAGAAATACTTGCAGGAAACTCTTACTACCTCTGAGCCTGATGAAGAAAATGGAGGCAATAGCATCACCAATGTTCCATAGAGCTGGAGCATCAGAGACAGTTGCCTGACAGGATGGGCTCAGGAAGGCACTTGACCACTGCTGAAGGTCAGGGTAGGAATTAGGAAGAAATATGCTCTTCTTTCTCATCTTCCTCTCCTGGATCTGCATCCTTATAGTGCAGCTTTACAGGCATCTGTCCATTCAGGCGATATAACCACACATCCCAGATTGGGGGGGGGGGGCTTGTAAACAACAGAAATGTGCTTCTCACAGTCCTGATGTCTAGATGTCCGTGAACTGGGAGGCACAGGATTGGGTGAGGACCCTCTACTGGGTCACAGCCTTCTCTCATACCATGGAGGAGCCCTAGGAATGCTGTGGGATATATTTTAGAACAGCTATCATGCCATTCAAGAGGGCTTCACTCTCTCAATCTCATCAGCTCCCAAAGATCCCACCTCCTGGTACCATTACCTTTAAGAGTTAGGGTTTTAAAATTTGAATTTGGAGAGGACATAAACATTCAGAACATAGTAACCATGATCTGGCAGGCAACAGAGGTCAGTCTCTTAGGTCTCTGAGCAGAAGGGAGGGGAATCATTTGTGAAGGAGGGACTACATGACTAACCTACAAACATTTTTCTCTCCTTTAGTTCAACCATCATATTGGTACCAGCTTGATCTCTATCAGTTACACATTCCATTGCATCCATCTTCTAGCTCTAAATTTTTACGTGTTTCCCATTGTTTAAAGGAATAGCCCATAGAATTTCCAGATTATATATCTGTAAGGCAAGCATGTCCATGTACAGGGCAGGTTCACTATCAATTCAGGCAGATGGATAATGACAGTCCTGATGCCCTTGGTGGATTCTATAGACTTTAATGCTATCTAGGAAACCGAGTTCACAGACGCACCAGGCAAGGAAGCAGGCATGGGCTTGGCAGAGGTGATAGGAGGAAGGCAGGCAACTGAGCCTCCCAGCCCTATAGAGCCTCCCAGAAATAGAACCTCTGGGCATTCTCTCTACCTCTGGCCTCTATCCCTAGCATTCTCTCTCACGCCTCTTCTGTAGTTGTGCCTCTCATTGTCCTCCTAGTGCTGCTGCTACCACTTTTACTCCCTGCTTCTAGGCTCAGGTGTGTACACTTACACATGTGCAGACCCATGTTTTTTTGGCTTATATGTCCACACTTACAAGTACGCATGCTCCAAAGTGCTTCTGTATTAACAAGGTCAAGGCCACAGATGATAGCACAGAGCCAGAAGCATAAAAAAAACTGATTAACTCATTTAGTCTACCTGATAGTGGTGTGTGTGTGTGGGTCTCAATTTATATACCTCAGAACACTTACTTATTCACTTACAAGCTATTTATATTTACTATCAACTATTCATTACCATAACTGAGTGTATAAGATATATCCTTAATGAGTAAGTACAGCAATCCATCTTTCAGGATGCTTACTTAATAATTTTGAGTCATTCTAGACAACTTTTGGCTCATGTGATGAATTGGCACCTTTGCTTTACTACCTGCCATGTGAGTTTGCGAGAGACCATCTAACATGTTTGTGTCCTCAGACAATCATCTGATTTGGGATGTAGCCATGTGCTCCTAGCAGAGGGTAGTATATCTAGAGTGTACAGGCACCAAACACCATTTAAGGGGGTTGATAGGTGTTTGATCTTAAATTAGTTGTGTGAATTCTCAGATGGTTCTACTCGATGGCAGAGAACTGAATGATTTCAGCTTTGGTGTAGTCAGGTTATAATAATCGTAATAGCCCCTCTTTTGCAGCATCTACTGTATGCCTGGCATTGTGCTAATTGCATACATCATTTCCTCTCCCTGCCATAGCAACTGTTGGGTGGGTATTGCTCTGAGAGAGCTAAAGTAACCTGCTCAAGGTCACAGTGAGTGAGTGGAGGAGCCAAGATTTCAACCTGGAGAGAACTACATGTCCCCTAGTCTGTCTTCTTCCCCTCACATATCATTGAGGTACTAGGGGAGATGCGTCTTTCTGTATGAAGGCATGTACTCCGTAGAAGGAATCAGTGGTCTAGAAAGGTGAGCACAAAAGAAGCCCATCTGGAAAGGCCACTTACAGTCTGATCCGACTATATGACATTCTGGAAGGGCAAGTCATGGAGACAGTGAAAACTATGGTGAGTGGTTGCCAAGGGGAAGAGAAGGCAGAGAATATTTTCAAGGCAGTGAAACTGCTCTGTATCATACTGTAATGAAGGATTCGTGTTATTATACATTTTACAGACTCATAGAAGGTGCAACACTAAAGCAAACCCTCATGAAGACTGTGGACTTTGGATAATAATGATGTGTCAAGGTAGATTTATCAGTTGTATGAAAAGAACCACGCTGGTGAAGGATGTTGCTAATGGGAGGGATATGCATGTCACGGGAATGGAGCATATGACTTATGTCTAAATCTTCCTCTCAATTCTAGTATGAGTCTAAAACTGCTCTAAAATATAAGGTCTTCATGAAAAAAAAAAAGATATGTACATGGGCTTGAGCCATCGGCATAGGAACTATTGGAAGAGAGGAAAATGCCTTCCAGAGTGGCCAAGCAGTGTGGATTTCAAGGAATTGGTTGATGCATCAGGAAATACAGAGCCAGGAAAACATGGATTAAAGGAAAAACTGTTCTGATCAAAAGCTTGAAGTACTCACTTTACACTTCCAAACACTGTTCCAACACAACTCCCCACCGGATTAATCCTCCTCTCTGTTCACTTTTTTATAAGTTATATTTCTTATATGCTCCACCTCTCATGTTGCTCTAATACTTGGTCTAATCACAATCTGTAAGAAGGAGAGGAACTATCATTACTAAACTGTGCACTTACAGTATGTTCATTTTCTGGGTAAGGACATTTAATGAAAAGTGGAGGGAAAACTTGATTCTATATGGAGTTGAAAGGAATCAACACTATTATTGGAGCCCTGTTCTTTGGTAGATTCAAACAATTCTCCAGCTACAGGTTTCCAAAGAGATAAAAATAGCACTGGGTAGGAGAGAGAAAACTGGCTTTGCAATCCCAGATCTGCAGTTAGAAGAACTGTGTGAGGTAGGCAAGGCGCCAATGCTCTCCAAGTCTTAATTTTCTTATACATTTTTTTAAAAAGAGTCCTAGAGTCTCTATTTTGCATTAGAAAATACTGTGTTGCAGAGATACCATTTTTATCCGTAAACTAATGGCACAGGACACACTAAAACAGAAGTTCACCTCCAACCCAGCTGCAAATTCTCCATCTCTGATATTTTAGACACAGGTTGGAACACAGTTTTGGCAGAGGACCAGAGAGTTAATATTTTAGGCTTCACAGGCTGTGCAGTGTCTTGCAGCTACTCAACTCTGAAGTCACAGTGAAAGTCACAATTTGCAACTGGGTGAACGTGCCTGTCCTTCAGTAAGATTTTATTTGTCATGGCAGATGGCAAACCAGATTTGACAGAGGCCAGAGTTTGTCCACTCCTGCTCTGGGACATGACTGTGTGGTGTTGGGTACAATTTCCCTTCAGCCTATATCGGGGAAATCATATGCTCGTGATAATTAGCTAAAGAGGGCACTAGACGCTTAGAATGGGAGAGAAATGAGGAAGGAAGGAAAGGGGGAAGAAAAGTGGAGAGCAGAGAGCCCCAGGAGAGAGCAAGAGGAGAGAAAATGCCAGTGACATCTGCCGTAAGGCATTGTCAGATTGGAAAAAGTTGGGCTTTAGCATGAAGCTCTAACAGCTAAGTTTGGAGAGATCAGCTAGGGTGTGTGAGTCAGATTGGAAAAAGTTGGGCTTTAGCATGAAGCTCTAACAGCTAAGTTTGGAGAGATCAGCTAGGGTGTGTGAGCATACATGTGTATGTGTGTGCATGTGCACTTGCATGTGTATGCGTGTGTGCAATGCTGAGGCCTGCTGTCACCTTGTGAAAGAGGTAACTTGGGTACTTGGACCTTATTATGGTGCCAGGTACAAAGGGAGTCTCATGGAGCATTTGTGGGGGAAGCAAAGAAGAGAGGAATTAACTTCTTATAAATGAAGACATTCTACTCTGGGGCACCAGGTCCTGTGATTGAAGAAGTCAGAGCTGTTTTCCCCCGAGGAATCCACAAAGTATTAGAATTCCAGAGGATGTTGGCTTCTTGGAGAACCTTCCAGCATCCTCACAGTTCAGTCTTCTTCCTCAGAAGAGGTCTCTGCTGGTGTCTAGAGGATCCTCTAGTCTGGTGCCCGTGGGATGTGTAGTTGGATGTGTAGTATGTCCTCTTTCCTTGCAGCTGGTGTTTCTATGAGCTCAGAGTCAGAAGCTTGATGCTCTTCCTTTCCCACCAACTCTTTGTTTCTTTCCCTTTTTAATTCTGAATTCTGATGGGGCAGGTGGGTGCAGGGAACTGAAGTGAGAATGGCCTTGTGCACTTGGGGAGGGAGGTCACATCCTGGGTTGCACTTGGAGCTGAGGCCTCTTAAACAGCTGCTCCAGGGTTCAGAGAAGGGACATGTGAACTGTTTCTTCAAGGTTGGACAATATCCATCCTGTACCATCACATAGAAAGAAAAGGACAGCTGGATTTTTAGAAAGTCTTAAAAACTTGGGATATGATTAAATTGATTAACCAACAAATCTGCAAAATTTCATACAAGCCATGTACTTAATATAGAACTGGATTACCATTTGCAGTCTATTGCACTAATTCATTAATTTTATTTCACAGACTCACATTTTTACTATGCAAATATATGCAAATCTATAGGAAAATAGTGTTCTTAGCCAAGTGCACCAGCACTTGTTTGGTTTCTTTTTTGTTTTTGTTTTTTGCCTTTTTTTTTTTTTGGTTTGTTTTACTGAAACTGTGCCACTGGGGTGGAAAGTGAGATAATAAATACATTCAATATTTGAAACTGTGGCTGAACAATTTTCTGAAGGGTGATTGGGAGGCTTTCTCCTTTGAGAGATCTTGTGGTGATTGGCATGTCTTTTCTCCCTTCTTTTTCTTCCCTGACACAGAATGAAGAAGATGAGCAACATTTATGAGTCAGCTGCCAATACACTGGGGATCTTTAACAGCCCCTGCCTGACCAAAGTGGAGCTGCGTGTGGCGTGCAAAGGCATTTCTGACAGAGATGCCCTTTCCAAGCCAGACCCCTGTGTCATCCTCAAGATGCAATCCCATGGGCAGTGGTTCGAGGTAGGTGTGTGCAATGAAATGGGCACAGCGTGGCTGGAGAGTGGTTTTGAAAACGTTTGCGTTTTGATGCAATGGAAGCTTTGAGACATGAATGTGTTCCTGTCTCTGCTTATATCATGATGTTTTAATGTGGCTATTTTAATGCTGTGGGTATTTTGACATTTACTTTAATTTGTGAGCCTAAAATTCGTATGCAAGAAATTACATTCTGACTCTCCCTCTTAGCTCATTTAATTGACAAGAAATAGCTGTGTTCAGTTGCTGACAAAGGTTGACAAAGATGGCAAGAGGGTCGAGGGTAGCCATAGATCCAGTCTCAAGACTGTGCTAGTCTGAGAAAGTTGGTACTCCAAACGTTGGTTCCAGAGAGTCAACTGGATGGTTAAACCAGACTATAGATTAGAATTAATTAGGATTCTGGAAGCAGGATCTTTGAGGGCCTACGTTTTAGGGGAGTGGAAAGATCACTCAAATAGAATGAGCTCAGTGGATGGGAATCCTTCCAGTCCCACAGAACTGAGCACATGTATGTATGTATATGACGCTGGTCCTACGTGCTGAACAAAAGTAGTTATGACCAGGGCATCTGACCAGAGCTGAAGAATGGAGACCAAGACTGACACCAGTTCTTGATCAAACCCCAAACAGCATGTCAATAGGGGAGCTGGCTCCGGGTGAATCACAGGTCAGTGGGAACAGTTCTCTATCTCAGAGCTGGGAACCCAAGGGAACACCTGGAGTCTTGATATATGGTAATGGGACCAAGGTGTCACGCATCAGAGCTTGGACAGAGCTGGCTTGAAAGTGCCCCCTGAGAAGACTGGGGATAGAGCAAAGCTGAATCCTGCTGGTGGAATCTCCAATAGATTCAGTAGTTAGAAGAGCAGGGTGCAGAGGTGGGAGGAAGAGAGCCTACAAGCTTGTGGTTTTAATCGACTCTGGAAGGTAGTCAAGCCACTGCAGACATCTCCACACATTGTATGTCTAGAAGTTGTTCCTGTGTAAAAGTTGTCTCCCTGAACCTGTGTGTGGTGGCTTGTAAGGCAATGCATGATACTCCATGAGTTGTTCTCTACAGACCAGTGGTCACCATGTTGTCAAGAGATGACTGGATATTCTTTTCTCAAGTTTATTTTAGGAAGCAGTTGCTCATTTTTGCATCTGCTAAACTCTAACCTGTCATAGATCCAGTGGAGAAAAGCATTGAGAATCTTTTGCTAGGTTTGGCCAGGTGGCCACATTTGACCTCTGATTTGTTCTCAATGTGGACAAAATGGTGCCAGAGGAAGGGCTGAGAGGACTTACTGTGATGGGCCACTATGGTGCAACATTTATTTAGAGTGGAAATTTAATATCAGTTGAACTTGACTGGGTGCTTATCAACTGCTGGCCACTGTTGTTGGTTATCTATACAACATAATGAACTTCGTTCTCCTATCAGCACTGTGAGGAAGTAGAGACAGAGGGGCAGACAGACATAGAGGCTACAGATTTGCCCAGGAACTTGTACATGGAACATCAACTATTTACACCAGACTCTAGGCTCCAGGGTCCAAGTTCATTGTTGCTGCTTGAAAGCAATATGGTGGATACGGTTGTAGTCTTTGGTGGTTGGTGTGACAGTGTTGCAGATTGAATTGTATTCTTGTGTTTCATTGGCATGTTTAAAAGTCAAAACAAATTGAATGGGGAACTATTTTTTTCTATGTTGTTTGTTTTCCGGTTCTTATTGATTTGGGTTGGTTTGGGCCTAAGATCTTTTAAATGCTTTTAAAGAACTGGTCTGTACTAAATGGTGGGATGCAGGGAGCTTGGGGTGCAGCAGAGGAAGGAGCCAGTAAGGGGATGAGGTGTCCAAGAGGACTGGGAGAAGGAATGGAGATCATGCTAAAAAAAAAAACCCCAAAAGTAGACAACCACCTACTTTGGATCCCCCAGGACAAACTCTTGGAATCTTCACTACTTTGTCTCCCTGTGTGCAAATAGCTGGACGTGCTCCTTTAGGGAGCGTAGTACTCCATCCCACAGGAGAAAGGAGTGCTCAAAAGAATGAGCACATTTGCTTACATGTACATATATAATAAATACCACTTCTCTGAGAGGAAGGTTGGTTAGAGGTTGGTGAGCTGATGATATTCTAGTGAAGAAACAATGTGCACAGGAAATAAATAACAGATGGGCCATTTGCAGATCTTAGCTTCAGGCTTATCCAGAGCTGATATGGAAAAGAAAGAGATAAATGACCAGCATGCAAACCTAACAACTCATAATTAACTTGGAGAATCATTTACTTGGTCATCAAATAATATATATGTATTTAGGGTACACATTGATTTGGGGGGTGTGAATTTAGCAGATGGTCCTATGCTCTATTATAGGAGTCAATAAAGGTAAATTTTATGCCTTTGAAATATTGGGAATCATTCTTCTGACATGACAATACACTGTCGCTTTTGGCAGACCAGCAGAATTTGGGATATATGCTAAAGCTTGAGGAGATGAAAAGACAGGTGTTTTTTTTTTTTTTTCCTTCCCTGCATATGTATCTGGCAGGATATTTTTCTTGGGTGAAACTTCCAGTAACTCTTTAATGGCTATCATTGTAGCTGTCAGAAAGGAGGCAAAACAAAATTTGTAACTTGGAAATACATTCCAAACAGAGCTCTTCAGTCTACCATTTAGTTTTCCTGATTGAGAATGATGTATATATTTTAAAAAAATCTCTCTGGTACCCACTCCAGGCCATGTATTGATTATGGTATATGGTACAGTTCAATATAATGATAATTTAGAGCACATTTCACCTTCCAGTGAAGAATGGAAATCATTTCCTCTTTTCTTGTGGTGATGCTGATATATTTGCTAACTGCTGGAACAAAACATCAGATCCAAGTGGGATAAATTAGCACTTCTCAGGGATTCAAAAGTCAAAGGCCCCTGTGAATGAAAGACTTCTGTTTCGTTTCCTGGAACATATGTTCTATTCTCTAGGCATGTTGGATGTTCTCCATGAAGCAGAACTAAGCTCCTGATGTTATGACCTTTGGCAGAGAATCCTAAAAATGGCAGAGAACTTGTTTTCATTGGAAAGAAACCAAATTATTCCTGGTAGTACAAGGATGTTGCTCCAATCACCTTTTAATTCCATTTTACATTTAATTTTAATAAAATTATTGAGTTCATAAGAAGCTCTAAATGGTTCTGAAGATTAATTACCCTTGGGTCAAATTCATATGAAGACATTTTATGATGAGTCATAGGAATGGGTGGATTGTTAATAATAATTGTAATCATTGGTAATTATTGTAATAATTGTATTAATATCTAACATCAACTGCCACTGGATTCTAATGCAAAATTATTGTTATTTATAATCACATATTCATATAACCCCTATAAAGCCCATCTATGTACATTATTTCATTGTCTCCTGGTACACATCAAAACTGTGGAAAGATGGCGGAGATATCCAGCATACATTGAGTCCCATGGAAAAGAAACATACATGTGTTATGTCTTTTATTCATACACATTATATGTGTTTATATGTATATGTGTATGTATATGTGTATGAATAAAAATCAATAACATTTCCAACTCTTCATTACATCTTCTTTCTCTACTCCCTGTTTACCCAGAGGTAGCATTTTGTCACCAGAGGATCTAGTATCCCCACTAGCAACACAAAAGGGGGAATACATACCACTATCATATGCTTACCCACTCCCAAAGAAGGCTGTGAAGGTTTTTAGCAATTCCTTCTTGGCCAGCGGGCTCACGGAAGAGTTCTGTGGAACAAGTCTCTTTCATACATGGGACAGTAGTGACCCATCACCCTTTTGTATATCAAGGCATGAGAATGAAGCCTAAAACAGCAATTTCATTCATTCCTGAGATACTCATTTTTCCTTTACTCCATAATACCAGCATTTTAATGAAAATAGGTCAAGCAATATGAACATTTAGTGATGACAAGATAGAATAGCCATCTGTATGAGTTAATTTCAGTAATGTATTAGCCTCTTGATGTATATGTGCTTTTGTCCTTACAAATACCCTGCTGTGCAGACATTAACAGTCAAGTAAGAAAACAGACTCCTTGAAAGATCATCACCCAAGGATTCATAACTACTAAGTATTACAGCTGGTCTCTGGTTAGGGTTCAAAACCTGTGCTCTCTCCACTTGACCAGAGGTGAGGAATTTGATGATGAAGGTTTCTATCTAGACTCCGGACATATTTTGTTGGAACTTCTTGGTGTTCAAATAAAGTTTCCACCAACTGTCAAAACTTAAAGATTAGGCAACATTTCATACAATTCCAGATTTGGTTTCATTGTGTAACCAGAAAATCCAGCACACAGCACCTTTCATCTTTGTGCAGTGATGACCTATAAGTGGTTTGTGACTGTCCCTGCATTTCCTGCCAGTTGGCCTACCTTTTCCCTGGCCTTTCTTCAATGCTCCATGGAGTCTTTTGCATCTACATGACACTACTGCAATCCCTGGCCGGGTCTCTGCCACAGAGTTAACCTCTCAGTTATGGACACAGACAAGGGCTGAAAAATGAAAATTAAGTCAATTAAAGCATCCCCTTTGAATATCATAAACAAGCTCCTTTCTCCTAAGATTTTCTGTTCACACTTTGCTGACTTGCAGCATCTCAGTGGCTAACACCTAGCATGACGGATGATAAAAAACAACAGTTTTCTTCGGCTCTTGACAAAGTCTCCACTGTGACTTTGCATCAGACTCTCATTTGGGAATACTTTGATGTTGCTGTCCGTCCACCTCCCCCTCAACACATCCTCAATAAAAGTAATTCCTTTTATTTAAAAGAAACAAGAGAAAGTTGATTTTAGTGATATCTGAAATCTTACCTGAGTGCTACATAGAAAAGAAAACAAAATGAAATATTAGAAGGAGATATATTTGGAAATGTTTTCCTCCCTGCTTCCCAAGTTCACAGCCTGTGGCCTGAGGTTGTGAATGCATGATGTTCACTTTGCAAGCTCTGAACTTGGATGGAAGGGGAGAAGTTGACTGGGCTGCTGAATAGGTGACCTAGTGGCTTTTTATTTTAATCACTGATATCTCAAAATTGTCACTGTCCCAGTATCTGAGAGCAGACTCTCAAAGATGGGAAATTTCAGGCAACCAATGAGAAAAGCAAAGAACAAAAAGCAATTCTAACTGAAATCATGGGCTGACTGTAAATTCTCCTGTGTGTCCTGAGGACCACTTATCAGCTAGAGGATAAAGTCTGACTTCCTGCAGAGAGGAACTTGCTTTGATGTGGGAAGAACTAGCAAGTCACTCCCTGAACATTCACTGACCATTGGTGGCCATGGGCTTTTAGAATGAGTTTCATGATGAGTAGGAAGATGAGTGGAGAAAGAGCCTGAGGAGACATCTGTGGTGAAGGGTTCTGCTCTGTTAACTTGAACCACCTTCAGTATCTCAAGGGAGATGTTTTAATACTTTTCCTGTGTTCAATACCTTCACCTTCTTTCAGGTGCTTGTTTTAATATTTAACTGCATTGTTGGTAATTATCTTATTAAGAAAATTATCTTACTTCTGTTATTTCAATCTATTTTATCTTTTTGTATATTGGAGTGGTGGTTTATCAATAGTGATATATTAAGAGTAGTTACATATCAGGACATTTCTCAAGATTTCATTCTATTAAATTACCATAGCAATCCTACAAAGTTGGTGCCATATAGATTTTATGTGGAGGCACAGAAGAGGTAAGTGACTTACTCAGGGTTATGCAGTAGTAAGGTAGAGTTAACTTAAATAGATTGAATCCAGACTGACTCCATCAGCTGCTGAATTATCCTTCACCTTCCTCTGAATTATCCTTCACCTTCTTCCTCCGAGGACAAATAGGACCATTTTCTGAGTGTCTGTCCTGCACCTCGTGGAATATCTACATGGAAGTGTGTTTAATGCCAGAGACAAGTTTCGGTCTGCTCCCCAACCTGTCTTCTTGGTCCCACTTGTCTGTGGAAATAAGAGGATTTTCAGTAAGAAGATTCAGGAGGTCTCTAAGTTTCTGCCAGGTGTCTGACTAACCATTTTGATTGATCTGTGTCAGCGCCCCTGGGGGAAATTTATCTGAGCCTCTTATCCTCTGCATCTCTTCTGAAGAAGATGAATAGACTTGGAAAGACTTCATTCCACTTGTCCTTGTTCTCTAATCTGTGGATGGAATCAGAAGAGCTGTGCCGATAACCTTACCTTTCCATCTTCTGTGCCAGCTCTATCCCCCCCTCTGTCCACACTCTCCCCACCCCCATCCCCTGTTTGGCAGTCTTAGAAGACAAGTGACAAGAAAATTCTTCCTGGAAACTCTAGATGTTCTCGGGGTCAGCTTATAGGCTAATTAAATATTTTATCTCGATCCAAGCTTGGAAATGTTCGACTTCCTATCTTGGCCAGCATGCTTTCAAATACTTGATATTTTGAGAGTTTCCTCTCATCTGTCCGTTGACTCTGAGATGTTTTCTGGAGTGTGGAGTGTGGAGTCTGGAGTGTGAAGATGAGTTCTTCTTGATGAAAGATTAGTTTTGGAACTAGTGTTGAAGTAAGCAAGTTTGATGCCTTTTTAATCCCCCTATATTCTAGCCTCTTCAAAACAGCTTTTGAGAAACTGGGGTTTCTCCTGGAGGTTGGGGGGGGGAGCTATTTAAATCTGGTCTGGTGGAAGGCTTGCTTCATCCCTTTGGTTCCAGTTACTACTATGACATAACAATTATCTCAAAATTAAAACTCAGGGTTCTTGTGCCCAGACAGGACACAGTGAGGTGGGGCTCATTGGCACAGTGTCTAAGGCCCCCATTGTGGAGACTAGAAGGCCAGGGCTGTTCCAGACTGGGCTTCCACAGGCATCATCACTCTGTATCAGGCCAGGGCCTCTGGCAAGTCACAGAACCTGATCTTGGCAGAAGAGTGTCATATGTTTGCTGCACAGTGAAACGATTCTATCTGAAAGCATGAACTAGAGAGCTCTGTCTTATCATCACTTGATCCTATGATTACCTTAAAGGGCATGGATAAGAGGAATGTAGGTATATTTATAATCCTAATTTCCATTTAAGGTACTATCTTAGAAGCTTGGAAGATGTTAAGAGAGGATGTGTGAAAGGAATGTCTTTCTACTCTGAAAGTTAAACTTAGAAAATGCATAACTTGAAGAAGCATAATAGGAAGAAAATACACATTGCATTCTCTCTCCTGGTGTTAAACACACGTTTTAAGAATAATGCATATACAGGCTACCACCGCTAGCTATAAGAAAGGAGGAGGAAGTGTGGAGGATGGGAAGCTGAGAAAGATAAAGCAGCTGGTATCTACACGGTGTTAGCCATTTTCTTCATAGATTCCTTACAACAGCCTATAGAAATCATTACTATTATTTTTATTGCCTGTGTGCATATGAGAAAACAGATTCAGAAATGTCACAGTAACATTTCCAAAATCCTATCGTCAGTAAGGGTGGAACCTGCTCTTTAGAATCATCTGATTTAGATTTCCAGTCTTCTCATGCTCGTATCTGTAAGCCCAGTCCCACCCCCTTTAGAAACCACTGCCCCATCATGTGGGAGCTGCACCATCATCTTCATCTCTTTGCTATACAGGACCCTTTCCTTGTCTGTTCCCTTCCTGCTGCCTTGAAATTTGGCTCATCACATCTTCCAATCCTAATAAACATTTTCCATAATAATTTCCTGCAGAAGAGATGCTCATTTTCTGGGTGATCCCCTTCCACGAGCCCACTAGTGGTGTACATGGAGACAGTTCATTGTTTCAAGTCATTCACCAAACATTTATTGAATTCCTACTGTGTGTCAGGCATTGTCAACTGTCTGTGAATACAGAGGGAGCAATACACAACCCAGCTTTTGTACAGCGGGGAGAATAGAAAGTAAACAATACTCTACATGCTGTTGTTGGGTAGTGATTAGTGCTATGAAGAAAAATGAAACAGGGAAGGGTATTTGGGGAATGACAGGAGAATACTCTAAGAATTGTGGTCTAGCTGGGTGTGGTGGCATGTGCCTGTTGTCCAAGCGCTGGGAGGCAAGAGGTTTGGGATGGCTTGAGTTGGCAAGTTCGAGTTTACCCCGGGCAACATAGCAAGAGCTGGTCTTGAAAAAGTAGCTGGGCACCATGGTGGGCGCCTGTAATCCCAGCTACCTGGGAGGCTGAAGCTGAGGATTGCTTGAGTCCGCGGTACCCTGGGAAACTTGAATCTGCGGTACCCCAGGCAGCATAGCGAGACCTAGTCTCAAAAAAAAAAAATTGTGGGCTGGGAGGACATCTCTGAGGAATTTGCACAGAAACCTGTATGGACAAGGGAGTGAATCCCCTGGTTTTAGAGAAAGAGTATTTCTATAGGAGGATGAGCAGAGACGGTGGTTCCAAAGCACTTGTTTGGCTTATTATGGAATAGCAGGGGGACAAAGTGGACAGTGGGATAAGAAGGCAAGAATGAGAGAAGTGATATTGAACAGGTAGCCAGGAGCCACATCCAGAGGAGCCTTGTGAACATGGATGGGATCCTGGATTTTCTTCCTAGTATGAGAAGCAGGGTGAGAGCCTTAGAAGGCTTGTAGCAGGGAAGTGAGCTACATTTTATGAAGTGACACTGTTGGCTTGCCCCAGAAATGTACCCAGGCTAGAATACATGCTGGAGGTGCCTCAGGATCCATTGCTCTTGTCCAAGTGAGAGATACCGTAGTCTGAGTCATGTCATAACTATGGAGAAGGTGAGCAGTGGTTGGGAATGAGATGTAGTTACAAAGAAGACTGCAATATTTGCTCCTGAATTGGATGTAAAGTATGAGGAAAAGAAAGGCATCAAAAATGACTCTAGGGGTCTGAGCAACTGGGTGAATAATGATGAATATTTCTAGAAGAAGAGCATATTGGTAATTCCACAAAGCCCTTACCAGTCAACAGAATGAGAATTTCCTTGGCTTGCTGTGTCTTAAACTAACTTACATAATTCTAATCACACTTATGACCACCTTCCAAAGTTATCTTTATATTAATAGGTACATTATTTACTATTATAATACAGTTGATAAAACAGTAAACTATCAATATAATGATAAATTATTAGCATGGTGTTATTAACACAACTGTGCCTGTGAGTTTGCAAGAGTGACAGGACACACAAGAGAGAGGCAAGTTGTCTATGTGTGTATCAGAAGTGAAGAATCCAAACACCTCTCAGTTGTCATCTTTAATTCTGAGTGATCCTTGTGCTTGATGCTGCTTTATTTAAAGAGAAGAGAAATTGATTTAATAACCTGTCACATTATACAACACAAGAAGTGCCTGAGAAGAGAAAGCACTCTGATATTCTTGGTGGGAAGAAAAATATTGTGACAGCTCCATGGAGAAATCTTTGTGCAGAGAGAACCGGTAGAAATTATGGTGATGAGTTGAGCATCTTAGGGAAACACGCCACTTCTTTGGTATAAATCTGACCACTGTGCCACAGAGTTCTGCAGTATTAAAGGCTGATTCCTTCTCATACAAGGGGAGGGTGGAAACTAAAGCTCTAATTATTCCTTCTATTTTTTTAATCATTTCTTAAAAGCAATTTATTCCATCACCCTTTCCTCTGAGGGGTTTTCAAATATTCTGTTGAATGGAGTTAGGCCAGAATAAAAACAAATTATGATAATACTATGTGAGCATTGTAGAGTTTAATGAAGATCATTTAATATCTCCGCATTCATCTGGCATCCTGGAGGCGTCAGCTGGGGCTTTGCTGAAGAACACAGGGGAGATCACCCTCCAGGCACCTGCACACCTGTAGCTTCAAGTTGGGTTTATTGCTCAAGGTGGGAGAAGGACACTTCCCATGGGAAACTGTGAGGCATTCCCATGAGCAAGTTTAAGAGCAAATTTAAGGGCTAGTCTGTTGCTAGGCAGGTTCAAGTGATTTGGGGAGAGTTGAAAGAAGGCTGGCTTTGCTGTGGACTGCAGGGCTCCAGGAAGCCAGGACCATACTCCAACTAAGCACCTTCATTAATCTTACCTAGAAGGAGGGAGAATGTGTCACGCAGGCTATTCTGGGTAAAGAAGTTACTCGTTTTATTTATTATTTACTTCATTATTAATGTTGTTATTTTATATTGTTATCTCCCACCACCTTATCACCAGTGAACTTAGTCTTTCGTGCCCCTCCCACTCCCCCCTCTGCCCCTCTCATGCTCCATGCTTCAATTTTGCTGTTAGTTTTAAATTTTTCTTGTCTGTTTGTCTGTTTTTCCTTGATCCCTCATATAAGTGAGACCATCCAGTATTTTTCTTTTTCTTTCTGATTATTTCTGCCAGCATGATTCCTTCTAGCTTCATCCATGTTAGTTCCAGTGAAATCAGTTTGTCTTTTTTTTTGATGGATGAATAACATTCCATCGTGAAGTTACTCATTTTAACAGGTCAGGACCTGTGTTGTCATTTTGTGGTTTAAACTGCGTGTCTTGTCTGTTCAAGCATCATCACGGAGGGACCTAGTGCTGTCTCGCTCTCTTGTGGCTCATCGGGGCTCTGTGTCAAGCCAGTGTTCTGTGACAATCTGTGCTCAACAGAATGCCAAGCTCAGTGTCTACACCAGGCCTGCTCCCAGTCACACCAAGACTAGCTGACAGCCACCTTGAGCCAACTGAGTCAGCGCCAGAAGTCAGGGGCAACTCAAAGTGGACACCCGAAGCTAAACTGGCCTCCACTTATCCAAACATGGGAGTTGTGATGTTTAGTAGAGATGGTTCTAGAAGGTGTTTCTTTCCCTCCTTTAATATAACTACCAATCCTCCTGTTCTTTCTCTATCCCCCCTGGTCAGGGGGAATATCCCCACAAACTCCTTGGAGGACATCCAAACTCTGCTTATCTCACCAGTAGAAAGTTCTTTAAGAACTGCCGTTCTCCAAATTAGGGATGCATTTTTCACAAGAGGTTTGGCTGGAATAATATTTTTATTTTTCATTCTTAAAAATAATTTATTTATATATAAATTTCACATCTTTGTGATCTCTTGGGTTCACCTCCCCCTCCCTGACCGTTCCTACCCTGTCTTCACCCCCCCCAATTGTGTACTTTAATTTGGCTGTTGGCTTGTTTTGACTTTTCTTCATGGCTTTTCGTTTATCTTTCCCATGTCCCATATAGTAGCGAAACCATTTGGTTTCAAACCCTCTATTTCTTTTTGACTTGTTTCTGCTAATATGAATTCTTCTAAGTCCATCCAAGTTATCATAAAATCGTCCAATGTGTCATTTTTAATTGATGAGTATTATGTCCGAAAACAGATGACTGGATGAAAAAAAATGTGGTATATATACACAATGGAATAATATTTTTAAAGAATCAGGTAGATGTCTGAATTCCTGTCCCATTTATTAAGCTGTCTTCAAGTTGTATGTTGGGGAATGAATTTTACAAGTGTCCCATTTTCTAAGCCTCACCTGTCACTGATATTTATTCAACAGATGGCTGTGGAATAGCTACTGTATGCTGACATCTTCCTTGCCCCTGAATATGATAATGGGTCATCATCCTGTCTTCTTAAAACTCATCTTTCTCAAGGCTCAGAAAAGTTGTGAAGCAAGATACTGTTAAAAATGTTGGAGGAGACTGGGGCGAGTATATTTAACTCTTGATGGGGAGGAAGAACTAGGGAAGCTTTTAAAGAGAAAATACCACTTGAAAATACGACTAGATCTTCAGCAATGTGTCTGCCAGGTAGACAAGGTAGAGACTAACGTGACTTAATAAGAGAAAATTATGCTATGTGCAAATGTGTGTCTTCTGCTTCAAGAGCAGAAAACAAATCCTCCTAATCAGTGAAGCTCAGTAATTCTGGCAATAAACAGTTCCTGCCTGAACTTTAGGAGAGAACCATTATCTTCTTGGGTAGAGCTCTGCCTAAGCCATACCCCCCAAAGAGAATATCTCTTCCATTTTTAAAGACCTTTTGAGAGAGGGAGTCTACAGGCATCCTGGGCGATCCACAGGCTTGAGTTCCAGAGCCTTATTAGCACAGATGGTGTTCAGCAGCTCTCAGTGGGAGAGGAAATAACAGTCCAGGAGGGATCAGGGGCCAGTTTTGAGGGTTTAATCTTTTGAATAGAGAATAATCCTGATGCAGCCCTGAGCTTGAATTACATTGCTCATATGCCACAGGAGGCTGGGCATGGTAATGCCAGAGGAAATGGCAGACTAGTTTGCATTGTGAGATCTTAGCAAGCAACAGGGAAGCTTAAGTGAAAAGTCATTAATGGAAATAGAGTTATATGAGCCACAAGATTTCAACCTTGGTTACATACACCCTTATGCATATATGTCTCTGTTGTGTTCCCCACTCTCAACAGACTGAACAAGTAGTCTGAGTTGGCCTGTGTCTTTTTACAAGCTCTCTCTCTTTCTCTCTCTCTCCCACACACACACACTTTTAATTAACTCTAGTTAATGAGTTTACCAAATAAAAGAGATTCAAGAACTCAAGCAGGAGAGGACAACCTCAGTTGCCTTCAGTTGATGGAATTTTTCAGAATAAACAAGTCAATTCCCTAGATTCTTTATTCAGGAACTTAGAGTGGGGAAAACTAAGACTGAGCAGAAGAAGATTTTTATCTTCTTGCTCCTCACTGAATCTCTGACTTCTTTGGAGTGTTTCCTACCTGGTCAACATGAAACAGATCATTGAAGATGTAGAAAATAAGGATTCCTCTGGTTTGTAGAGGTTGTTGGGGTTTCATCAGTGCAGAGTTTGAATATTTGAAAGTTCCGCTTTAGAGATGGGTCTCTGTCTCATTATGGCCCATCTGTTCTTAATGGGACATCGTAGTTCTTGAAAGAAAATGGATTCAGGAGCTGTCTTCATGTTATCTGAATCATCTAATGGGTGTGAAGTTTTGTTCAAGTCTATCTTTGGAGGACTAGCCTCTGATAATTATTGTAGGTAAACTTCTTATTTTATAAATCATAAGTGTATCAGTCAAGAAACTTTCAGAAAGTGAACTCAACTGCAAAATCAGTATCCAGGTTAAGAAACAGAATATCATCAGCCCCCTAGAACTTCTCTTGTTCACCATTTTTTATATTAACCTCCAACCTATGCCAGGAGTATCCACAAGCTTGACTGCTAACAGCACAGACTGACTTTGACTTTCTTGGATTTCTAGCCATATAAAGCATGCAGTATGAACTTCTAGTATTGGGCTTCTTTCATTCAGTATTACCATTGTGAGATTAACTACATGAGTCCAGTTAATACATTCTCCTGCTGAATGATAGGCCACAATTGAATTAGCCACTCCACTGCTGATGGACATATGAGCAGTTTCCAGTTTAGGGCACTTGAAAATAATGCTGCTATCAGTGTTTTTTTCTAGATAATTGTTGATAAGCATATACAGACATGTTTCTCTTGGAAAAATACCTATGAGTTTGATTGCTGGGTCATAAGCTGAGCATATCTTTAGCTTGTACACATATTCCAAACAATTTTCCACAATGGTTGTGCAAAAGGGCACCCCCACCAGCAGTGTGGGATGGTGCCACATCCTCCCAGAATAGCTACCAGAGCTATTCTGGTAGATATGTAATCCCACTGGTGATTTAATTTGCATACCCCAATGAATAAGAACATGAATGTTTGCATATGTTTGGCAGATATTTGACTGTCCTATTTTGTGAAATACCTTTGCTGATAAATGTTTTCTTTAATGATTTATTTTCATTGTATCTCCATCCTGCAGAAATGTTCCCAAACCTACCAGGTGCTTTCTTTTTACCCCATTTCCAAGTTGGCAGCTATTACATTAATGATCATGATAATTCTTAATGACACTTATTTTTTCTGTTACTCTTTATTGTGGATCTTTACACTCTTGTAATTAATACTTAAGTTACTGATGGATACTTATATGATGAACTTTCTACTCAAAAGGCTATTCTTAATTCATAGTTGTTGCAATCACATCCATATTATATCACAGGTTTTATAATAAACTCCATCCCATCCTTCTATCAGCTAAGAATGGTTTCTACACTAGGAAAATGAAGCTGAGAGTCTTAACATAGGGGTGATTTTTCTTGTAAATCAAGAAGTTGCTGGTCAGCTGCTCACACCACCATCAAGAGTTCAAATCTCTGCATAATCTTTGCTGTTTTTAGTAGGCTTACCACCCCACCCCTGCCCCTCTCCTCCTGAGGTATTGCCTCTTGGATAGAAGATGGTTGTTGAGTTGCCAAACTTAAAGTCCACATCTCAGACAAGAAAAGCGGGTATAGACAGAAGGCCATGCCATCTGTGCCTGAAACCTTTTTTATATCAGGCACAGTTTTGTCCCCAGGATGCTAGTCTATTTAGGTTTCAATGGTCACTTAATGGTCACTGTATCATGTGTTATGACCAGCTGGAAGACAGACTGAGGTATTCATGTTTGGCTTGGTAGCCCTGAAAGCAAAGGAAGGCAGGAGAGAGTGGGTGTTACGTTGGTGTCAAGAGAACACTATACTCCTAGAGAAAGTAGCCACAGACAGCATGATATAATCAACTCCTTGTTAGTCCTGAGGAGATGGCACTTAGAATGGTTTTTGAAAAAATAGCTGTTTGAATACCAGTTCACCTCCCACCCAGTGTCCAGAGCATGATTGAGGGAGCATGTGCGCGTCGTCCCTGGCTGTTTCTTCTGATTAGTGATGTCATACCCATGCTCC
This sequence comes from Uropsilus gracilis, assembly GCA_004024945.1. Taxonomy (NCBI): domain Eukaryota; kingdom Metazoa; phylum Chordata; class Mammalia; order Eulipotyphla; family Talpidae; genus Uropsilus; species Uropsilus gracilis. The sequence continues at coordinate 4,089 of PVHY01003644.1, read as the reverse complement.
ATTAAACTCTGACACCATTTAATATCAGTTACCACACAGATTAACCTTTAGTAAAATTGATGATAAAACACACAAGGGAGAAAGAATGTGTCATAGCAATAAACAGTTCTCCCATAAATTAAGGTCCTGCCTTCCATTGAGTTGTAGCTAAATTTTGTGTAAAATGGATAAATATTGTTGGCTTTGGCTATGGGTAGAAAGGAGACCTTGTTTGCCTGGGAAAAAAGTGGTTCATTTCTTTTTTTAACTTCACTCATGGGTAAATAAAATGGAATTTCCAAACAAAAAACCTAATACCCTGCTTAAGTTTCCAAAAGTGCAAACATTTCTGATGAAAAAGGCAAAATGGTTCCTTTTTAAAGTTTTCCTCCAGCTCTATTTAAGGGTGATTGAAATAGAAAAATTATATTATCTATATCCTGCAACATGATTTTTAAGGTGTACAATGTGATGATTGATTATCATATAATATATATGAAATTATTAACATGGTGAGGTTGATTAACACATATATTACCTGTTCACATAGTTATCATTTTTGTGTATGGTGAGAACATTTAATATTTACTCTTTTAGCAAATTTCAAGTATATAGCTTAGTATTATTAGCTATAATCACCCTTAGATTCCCAGAAATTATAACTTATATCATCTTACAATTATCCTTTGAACCAAAAACTCACATTTCCTCCGCCCTCGATTAATCTACTCTCCAGGTCTATGAGTTTTAAATGAATGAGATTATACTCATTTATTTTTCTATAAATGAATTTTATTTTTTAAAATTTATTTTTCTATATTTACTGTGTCTTATTTATTTCCGGTATCTTATTTCCCTTATAGATCATCTTACAGGTTTATACATAGTGTCACAAATTGGAATATTTCTTCATTTTTATGGCACAGTGTATGTGCACATATGCATGTACATATGTGTAACATTTTCTTTATCCTTTTCACCACTGACATCTTAACTTACATGAATAGCACTGCACTGGATATGGGAGTAAAGATATTCTTCAAGATAATGATCTGATCAAAACCAAAATGAGATACTCCTTTACACCAATAAGAATGGCCCACTTGCAAAAAATGGGCAACAACAAGTGCTGGCGAGGATGTGGAGAGAAAGGAACACTCTTACACTGCTGGTGGGAATGTAAGCTGGTCCAACCACTATGGAAAGCTGTGTGGAGGATCCTCAAACTAATGAAAATGGAACGACCATTTGAGAGCAATTGCTCTCTTGGGAATCTACCCAAAAGAGACCTCATTGTGGGTACAAAGGGACACCTGTGCTCGGATGTTTACTGCAACACTATTTATAATTGCAAGGACTTGGAAGCAACCTAAATGCCCCCAAAGAGATGATTGGAGGAAAAAAATATGGTATATATACACTATGGAATATTACTCATCAATTAAAAATGACAAATTTGATGATTTCATGATAACATGGATGTACTTAGAAGAAATCATATTAGCAGAAACAAGTCAAAAAGAAAAAGACAAAAACCAAATGGTTTCACTAATATATGGGGTATAGGGAAAAAATAAAAGCCATGAGGAAAAGTCAAAACAAGCTTAGCACTAAATTGAAGCATACAACTTCGGGCAGCGGGGAAAGGGGAGGGAATGGTGAGGCAGGTGGGGGGGGTGTAAATCCCTGGGATTACAATGATGTGAAATTTATATATAAATAAATTTTAATAAATAAATAAAAGATAATGGTTTGATTTCCTTTGGACATATACCTAATCATGGAATTGCAAGATCATATATCACAGTGCTGTTTTAACATTTTTGAGGACTCTCCACACTATTTCCATAGTGGTTGGACCAGTTAACATTATAACCAAAAGTATACAGGGTCTCCATATTCTTGCCAATGCTTATTCTCTCTAATGCTTTTAGTAATACCTACTTAGCAGGTGTGGGGAGGAGATATCACTTAATGGTTTTGATTTGCATTTCTCTGATTACTGGTAATGATGAGTACATTTTCATGTACCTATTGACCACTTGTGTGTTCTTTGGAAACTTATCTATACAGATCTTCTGATGATTTTTAATTGGATTATTTCTAGTTTCATATCATTTGAATTACTTACTATTGAATTATATGAATGTCTTATTTTTTAGATATTAAACTCTCATTCAATATATAGTTTGCAATCATTTTTTCCTGTTCTGTAGAGTCCCTTTTTGTTTTTATTGTTTTCTTTGCTGTACAGAACTTTTTTGTTTAATATAGTCTATTGATTTATTTTTGCTTTATCACCTGTGTTGTTTGGTTCATATCCAAAGAGATAATTGCCAAAATCAATGTCAATATGGTTTTTCTATAGGAATTTTATGATCTCATGTCTTATATATAAGTCTAGTGAAGTTCAAATTAATTTTTATGTGTGGTACAAGATGAAGGTCCAATTTCATTATTATTATTATTACTACTACTATTATTATTATTTGCATGTGGATTTTCAGTTTTTTAAACATCTTTTGTTGAAGAGACTCCTTTCACCACATGTAGTCTTAGTACTCTTGTTAAAGATTAGTTGACCCAGGAATATATGTATTTCTGGGCTCTCTGTTCTGTTCCATTTTTTTGTGTCTATGTTTATGTCAGCATCATACTATCTCACTGTTCTTTATTGTTTGAAATCAGGATGGTTAACCCCTGCTGCTTTGTTCTTCTTTCTCAGAACTGATTTGACTCTTCTGGATCTTTTATGATTCCATGTGGATTTTATAATTCTATGAAGAAAGTCATTGGATTTTTGATAGGAATTACACTGAACATACAGATTGCTTGTTAGCATAGATATAGTCCTAGTGATATTTTTTCTGGTGCATGAATGAAAGATATTTTCCCATATATTTGTATGTTTTCTTCAATGTCTTACTGTTTTCAGGGAACAAATATGTCATCTCCTTGGTTAAATTTATTCCCTAATATTTTTTGATGCTATTATGAATGGGATCTTCCCTATAGTTTCCTTTTGGATAGCTTGGTGTTAGTGTTTGGAAAAACAGGATTGAAATCATATCACATATCTTTTCTAGGCACATTGCTGTGAAACTAGAAATGAATAACTCAAGAAATGTAAAACTCACAAATATGCTTGAACTCAGCAACATTCTCCTGAACAACAAATCAGAAGGGAAAGTAGAAAATGTGACTCAACAAGAGCAAAACAAATAACCCAATTTGAAAAATGAGCAGAGGATCTGATACTTCTCTAAAGCATACACATGACCAACAGGTACACAAGAAGATGTTTATCATCCCTTATTGTTCGGGACTCAACAGAGGAAAGGAAGTCTCATCCTGTCTTCAAGACAAACCTCTCCGGTTATACCTTAGAGAACGCTTTGCCAGAGCAATAATGCTTTTCCTGCCTTATGGTGTCCATGAGGGTTCAGTCAAAAGGAAGGAACCGCATACTCTTTGAAGAGAGAGAACTTAACAAAGAGAATATTTACTGGCAATAAAGGTGTGGAACGGCAAACAGGGCACACTGAGCATCAGTAACAGCACCTGTGGGAAGCTGGCTCAGGACGAGGAACAAACAGAATGGGAAGAGGTGTCTCCTCTGCTCCCTCCAGCCTGATAATTACCTCTTATGACTCCTGTTCTTAGAGACTATTGAGTGTCTAGTGGCCAAACAGAAAGGACTCTGCAGCCCCCATCCCCCCGCCCCCATCACAAGGTCACATAGAAGGCTGGATCTAAAATGGAGGTGCAAGCTGGTCTCTCCACTTCCCTCTGCCCAGCAGGCAGCCAGGAACTCACCTGTATTTTCACTGATGCTTAATTAGACTTCATTGTCACACTGCCAGCCATCCTAGAGGTGACCGTAGGTGCCCACCTCTTCCCCAGACTTTGTCCTGTAATCTTTCATATTGAGAAGCTGTCATGCTCCAAGCTGTGAACGTCTGAATCTTACATGAAGTTTGAAACTAACCTCTGTCACTGACATTGTGGGCCAAAGTCTTTGCCTTTCTGTGACTTAGTTTCTTCTTCTTCTTCTTCTTCTTCTTCTTCTTCTTCTTCTTCTTCTTCTTCTTCTTCTTCTTCTTCTTCTTC